>JAPYZJ010002103.1:0-23259 GCA_030522765.1 Ophioninae sp. B BG-2022a
TTTTTTTTTTTTTTTTTTTTTTGGTATTTCGATTTAAATATATTTTTCAGCTGAACTGTTTGGGCTTGCAAATGTGTAATTAAAGTAACTTTATCTCTGAAAAATTGGGATTTCCGGACATTTTTTATTTTTTTCGTCGAAAAATAAAAGATCGACCCAAACCCAAACAAACCCAAACAAACTCAAATAAAAGAATATCGATTCGTGATTCTTTCGATTCTGTTTCGATGATTGTTGAGCGTCCGGAATGACCTTGACAATTCCGTTTCGTTGACTTTTCCGGAATATCCCGGATTAACGATCTCGGGGTTTTCCCCTCTTTCGTTGCAACCGGGAAAATAAATCCGCATCGATTATCCTCATCGTGTATTAATTACGTGTTCAAGTTTTTATCCTCTCGAAAAAAAGGAGAAAAAAAAAGAAAATTTTTCGTATCGCTTTTTTAAATTTCAAATAATCGCACTTTATTACACTTTTGATAAAAACAAAGATTAAATAGACATTTGTTTTTTTGAAAATCAGTCTTCTTGGATGTCCTTCGGTAAATTTAGCTTTAACAAATTTTTATCTTTTTCAACTTAATTATTGTTGCCTCGTACGTGAGAATACTCGTTTTTTTTTTTTTTTTTTTTTTTTTTTTTTATTATTTATTTTTTTTTTTTTTTTTTTTTTTTTTTTTTTTTTTTTTTTTTTTTTTTTTTTTATTGTTTAATAATTATTCACTCGAGTTGTTTTTTTCCATCTTAAAAAAAAAACGAAATAAAAGTCATGTGTCTATTTTACGATTACTGATAAATAGTCATTGTAAAACTGACACGCCATTTTTTAAAACGAAGGAAAAACTGTAAAACACTAACTGTAAAATTGACGTTCAATTAACGATTTTTTTTTTAATAGAGTAAAAAATATTGCAAAATAGTGAACGTTAAATTGACGTTAAATTTTTTTTTCCTTTTTTTTTAATGACGAAAAAAAAACTCGGAAACAGTAATTCCAAAATCGAAATTAAATCTGGGTGTTTCAATTACCCAACTGTAAAATTGCACAATCGTAATATCTTGAAATCTGCAGAATAAAGATCTGCAATTTTCGTGATTATCCACGATGTTTTTTTTTCAATGAAAGAAAAAAACTGTAAAATTGAAGTTTGGAATTTTTCTGTTTTTCAATGATCGAAAAAACGCTTTAAAACTAAAAAATTTAAATTAAATTAATTTTTAAATAAACGGTCGGGGGTTTTTTTTTATTAAAGAAAAAAAAAATTGGAAACCAGTAATTGTGAAATGGACGTTCGATTTTTTTTTTAATTGCCCAATGTCGCAATTTTGAAAATTGCACAACAAAGTTTTACAACTGTCGTAATTTTCTTCGATGTTTTTCTTCGATTTGTTTATCGATCGAGCCGCCGATTTTTTTAACGGATATTCATCAATGAACTCAATGAATTTTCATTAAAGATGATTTTTATCATCTTCAATAATAATAATAATAATAATAGCAATAATAATAATAATAATAATAATAATAATAATAGCAATAATAATAATAATAATAAATAATGTTTTTTTCTGTTTTTTTGATTTTTCGATAATTCTTTGAATCAGCATTAAGTCTTTCGATTGGCGATAACCCAACAAGGAAAAAAAAAACGTTTTATCGAGGATGTTGAGCCAACCGTTTTTTCTTTTTTTTTTTTCTCGGCCATCAACGTTTCCTTGTCCCTCGAGGTGTCACGTGGTCTCGTTCCGATCATCAATTACGCAAGGGGCTACATAATAAGAAAAATAAATGACAAAAATACGCCACGTCGATAACCCACGTCTTACACGTTTCAAGGTCGCGACTGGATCTCGGCTTTGTTTGGGTTCTTCTCTTTTACGTCGTATGTGTAAAATTGTATAACTTGGACGCCTCGTCGTCGATGACTCGTACGCGGCGGTAATAAATGTTATGAATAATTAACAATCTGATTTCTAGACGTACTTAAGAGCTAAGAAACTCTAATTAAAAAAAAAAAACAATTGAAGCGTAATAATGGGACCGGGTAGGAAACCCGAACTTCGAATGACCAGAAGGCTCAAAATTCCGAATTTGAATATACCGAAACTGGAAATTTCATAAATTTTTGGGTTTGTTTGGGTTTGTTAAAAATCAAGGTTTTAAAATTAAACTAACGAACCCAAACAAACCCAAATATATTTTGTAAATTTTTGGGTGTGTTTGGGTTTGTTAAAAATCAAGATTTTTAAGTCAAACTAACGAACCCAAACAAACCCAAACAAATTGAATAATTTTTTGGGTGTGTTTGAGTTTGTTTAAAATCAAGGTTTAAAATTTAAACTAACGAACCCAAACAAACCCAAACAAATTGAATAAATTTTTGGGTGTGTTTGGGTTTGTTCAAAATCAAGGTTTTAAATTTAAACTAACGAACCCAAACAAACCCAAACAAATTTCATAAATTTTTGGGTGTGTTTGGGTTTGTTTAAAATCAAGGTTTAAAATTCAAACTAACGAACCCAAACAAGCTCAAACAAATTTTGTAAATTTTTGGGTGTGTTTGGGTTTGTTAAAAATCAAGGTTTTAAATTTAAACTAACGAACCCAAACAAACCCAAACAAATTTCATAAATTTTTAGGTGTGTTTGGGTTTGTTGAAAATCAAGGTTTAAAATTCAAACTAACGAACCCAAACAAACCCAAACAAATTTTGTAAATTTTTGGGTGTGTTTGGGTTTGTTAAAAATCAAGATTTTTAAATCAAACTAACGAACCCAAACAAACCCAAACAAATTTCATAAATTTTTGGATGTATTTGGATTTATTTGAAATCAAGGTTTTTAAATCAAATTAACGAACCCAAACAAATTTCATAAATCTTTGGGTGTGTTTGGGTTTGTTTAAAATCAAGGTTTTTAAATCCAAACTAACGAACCCAAACAAACCCAAACAAATTTCATAAATTTTTGGATTTGTTTGAAATCAAGGTTTTTAAATCAAATTAACGAACCCAAACAAATTTCATAAATCTTTGGGTGTGTTTGGGTTTGTTTAAAATCAAGGTTTTTAAATTTAAACTAACGAACCCAAACAAACCCAAACAAATTTCGTAAACCTTTACGGAATTTGTAGTTTCGAACTATTAAAATTCGGAATTTTGAGCCTTCCGGTCAATGCGAAGTTCGGGTTTCCTACTCAGTCTCGTAATAATTGACATTTTTCTGTCGTTTCACCCACGATGATTACTTTCTCTTGTCAAATTTTTTTTGTTAACAAAAAAACGTCGCTTTCATTTCCGAAAGTATTTCGTGAATGAAGCGTTGTTATCTTCGCAACAGGTTATCCGGTGCACGATGCACGCATCTAAATCCAAAACCGGAAGTAACTTTTCCTACGGTAAAATATTAAACGCGGCGATAAAAATTAAAATAAACGAAATAAATAAATAAAAATAATATTATACGCGGGATAAAATATTATCTGTTCGAGATTTTCGAGAACCAGCGAGGAGATTTTTTTTTTTTTTTTTTTTGGAAATTGACGTAGCGATTGATCGATTCGATTATCGGTACTTTCCATTTGTTTCAGTATTTTTAATAGTCGCTGTCGTTTGGCACGCGACGAATTCTGAAGGAATGGCGGTCGAACCGAAAAATTCTGATCTTCAGGCCGTCACCAGAAGCGCCAACGCTTTTGTACCAAAATTCTTCAAGGTATTTCACAAAAAAGAAAATTAAAAAAATTACCAATGGGAAAAACAATATTCAATGAAAAAAAAATTTTGCAAAATATATAAAAAATGATAAATTGATTATTCGAAGTTAATGAGAATTAAAATCGTTAAAGAATATCGAAATCGTAAAAAAATTTTATGTTTCAATGTATCAAAGTGTCATTGCCAAAAATCGATGTCTCGTCGATTTTTCTAACCTTTTTTCAGTCTGAAAAAATCACTCGAACGATTTTCAAAAATTCATTTACGAATAATTCATTGTTACTTTATTGTAACTGAATTTTTAAAAAAATTTTTTTATTTTGTTTGGGTTTGTTTTTTTTTAACAGGCGATTACAGCGGGAAAAACGGAAAACCTGATATGTTCACCATTGAGCGCCTCGATGGTCCTGTCAATGGCGGCTTACGGGGCTCGGGGAAATACGGAAACGCAGATGCGTTCCGTTCTCGAACTTCCGGAAACGGATGCCGTCGCGAAAAACGGTTTCCAGGCCCTTATCGATAGCTTCGCCGTAAGTCTCTCTATATCCCAGATTTTTTCCTTAATTGTAGTAACTCTATTTACGGTACTTATTTTGTTAAACTTTTGATTATTTTTGTATTTTTTTTGCATGATTTTTTCTATTTTCTGGATTTTTTGTATTATTTTTTAATTATTATTATTAATTTTTATTTATTTTTGTATATTTAAAAAATTGTTTTAATACAATTTTTATTTTTTTATTCATTTTTATTTATTTTTGTATATTAAAAAATTTTTTTTTATACAATTTTAATTTTTTTATTCATTTTTATTTATTTTTGTACATTTAAAAAATTTTTTTATACATTTTTTATTTTTTAATTTTTTAAAATTTATTTTTGTATATTTAAAAATTTTTTTTAATATAATTTTTATTTTTTTTTATTAAAAAAAATAAAAAATTCGACTTGCAGAATTACAAGCAAGTCGAATTGCGAATGGCCAACAAGATTTTCGTTGCGAAAGGAATCGAACCCAAACCGGAGTTCAAAGAGATGACGAAAACGGGCTTCCGGTCGGAATCGGAAAAAGTGGATTTCAGCCAGGCAGCTGCCGCGAGCAAAACCATCAACGATTGGTGCGAAGCCCAAACGAACAATCGCATCAAGAATCTCATCAAGCCTGGTGAGGACGGATCCCGAAGGGCTTTTTTTTTTTCAACTCGTCATCGTACTCGTGGCGTCCCTACTTATAATCCTGCCAATCTGGCTCCTTTTTCTCTTCGCTTTACCACAAAATTATTCATTAAACATTTGCAAAAATTGCAAAATTATTCACAAAAATTTGCACAAACATTTGCAAAAATTGGAAAATTATTCACAAAAATTTGCACAAACATTTGCAAAAATTGGAAATTTATTCACAAAAATTTGCACAAACATTTGCAAAAATTGGAAAATTATTCACAAAAATTTGCACAAACATTTGCAAAAATTGGAAATTTATTCACAACAATTTGCACAATTATTTGCAAAAATTGGAAAATTATTCACAAAAATTATTCACAAAAATTTGCAAAAATTGCAAAATTATTCACAAAAACATTTGCAAAAATTCATGGTTCATCTTTCGAATATACTTTTCAAGGGGAAATAATTATTTATTCATTTTTCTTATTCTTCAAATATTTTTTTATCAAATATTGAGAAAATCGCGAAAAAAACGATTAAAAACATTTTTTTTTTTCTTCAAAAAATATAGTGTACGTAAAAATAATGGGATATTTTTATTCGACAGCATTTGCTTAAAGGAAAAACGTTGCTCGTTACTGATATTATATTAATGCGGGAAATAATTATAAAATAAAATTAACGATCGATTAACCCTCTATAACTCAAGAACATGGATTTTTTATTTTTCGTGGTTTACGTTTAATTCAAACAAAATAAGAATATACGTGTTTCATAGTTTTTCATTTATTCAATTATTTTCCAAAAAAAAAAAAACAAAAGAGAAAAACAAACCCCAACAAATTTACAAAAATTTTTTTAGTTGATAAAAAAATATTAATTATTGAATGATAATTGAATAATAAAAGAAGAGAAAGAATAAAAAAAAGTGGATACCAATTTTTGTGGGGTTGCGTCGATTTTGCGACACGAGTTTGAGGACGAAGACGTTTTTTTTTTTTTACATTTAGGAACGAATCCCATCAACTTTTAAATAGACGTTTTTTTTTTCGTTGAGGAAACTCGAATAATTGAGCTTTTATTAATCATTCGATATTTCAAGGTCTCATTTGTTTTCCAATCAATAAGCGTAACCACGTATCGATAGAGTTAACAATTATCGTATGATTTAACGAATTTAGATGATTTGGACGCGATGACCGCGATGGTTCTCGTAAACGCAGTCTACTTCAAGGGAAAATGGAAAAACGCCTTCCTTACGGAAAATACGGAACCTCGTCCGTTCCACGTTGACGGTGGTGCCACGGTTAAAAAAGTACCAACAATGTACAGATCCGGCTCTTATCGTTACGGTGAACTCCCCGAGGTCAAAGCCAAGTTCGTCGAAATCCCGTATAAGGTAAACTAAAAAATCCAAATCAAAATTATAAACAAACAAAACCATGGTTTCTCGAAATAACAAAAAGATTCTTAAATTTTGAAAAAAGGTAAATATTATATATGTTAAAAAAAAAGTTAAAAGGTTAAAAAAACATACTTTTTGTTGACAGAGCGAAGGTGCGAACGACGCTATCAGTATGTTCGTCGTGCTTCCGGACGAGATCAATGGTCTTCCCGAATTGGAAAAAAACATCGAAAAAGTCACTCTGGAAAAGCTTCAGCAAGGCTACCACCGAGACGTCAATCTCTATCTACCCAAATTCAAAATCGAAAGTACTATCGAGCTTAATGATCCTCTTGACAAGGTACATTTATTTATCGATAACAAATCAATTCGAAAAAAAATATTATTTTCGAAATTTTTCAAAATCATTGTTAAATAATGGCTAAAAAATAATTACTTTAAACAAGTAATTTGACAAATGATTCAAGATCTAGACAAGTAATAAAAAAATTTGAGAAAAATGATTTTCAAAAATGATAAAAAAATTATTCAAATAAATGTGATTCATAATATAAAATTATCTGAAAAATTGAAAAATGATTTATTTCATTTTACAGATTGAACAAATAATTTTAAAGAGTCGTTTGAAAAAAGATACAAAAGTCCACGAAGTTTTGGAGCAGCCCGTTCTTGTTTTACGAGGCTAAACGAGTTTTTGAATTATTTGCAGATGGGAATGGGAGAAATGTTCACCGATATGGCCAATTTTACTGGCATAATCGACGCTCCTCCCCTTAAAGTCAGTAAAGCCATACAGAAGGCTTTCATCGAGGTGAACGAGGAGGGTAGCGAAGCAGCAGCAGCGACTGGTGAGTCTCTTCATCCTTTCGTCTCGCTTTAGCTTTCCATCCTTCAAATCGGTCTTTTTTTTAAATTGGTTTTTATGTGTGCTAATGGGGAAAATATGGCTTTAAAAAAAAAAAGAAAAGAAAGTTTACTCGCTAGTTCGGTGGACGGTTTAACCTCGCTTAATCTTAACTGTACAATTGTTATTTTGCGCCTACGCGCTCGTAAAGCGCGAAAGAGCGGATTATAGCGCTGTTCGCGCCATCTCGCGACTATTCTTCGAACTGTATATTCTTTTGTTTCAATACTCGCCGAACCGGAAGTAACTCGGTTCGCGGCGCTGCTCGCCGGAAGGCTCGAGAACTAGCGCATCGGTAAACTTTATACTTTTTAAGTTTTCAATTCGTAAATTTCTCGGATAGGAAAAAAAGCTCGAGAAGGTTAATCGACGTCGAGAATAAGAGAACTCGAGACGAAGAAATATTTCGTAAACGATTTTGAAAAAGTGAAGAACCTGCAAAGTGAGAGGTTATCTCGTTTTTGGTAACCTCAAAGTTCGCGTCGGAAAGATCAAGGACGAAGCGGAGACAATAAAATATCGAGAGTCGCTTTTATTTTGTGCTCAGGTATGATCGCGGCGCCGGCAATGGCTTTTCTTCCACGTGATTTTAACATCAACAGGCCATTCCTCTGCGTAATTGCGAGGACGGAAAAGCGCGAACGGCAATGGCTCGTCGCTCGTTCCGATAAAACGGATGCACCAGACTCCTCGATCATCTTCAACGCGAGAGTCCTCGCACCTTGATTCACATATACTACAATTTCACTTGTCATTTTTTTTAATCACAAATGCGTTTCGATAGCACGGGAAGAAACTAGAAATTGAATTTAAGGTTAGAAATTGAATTTAAGGACCCGGTTAGCCAAGTACCACAAATGTACGGCAAACGTGGAGTACGCCGTACCGGTACTGTGGCTACCACGTACGTGCGTACATTACCTCCACATTACCTCCACGCCGTACCTCCACCGTGGAGCTACCGTGGAGCTACCGTGGAGCTACCGTGGAGCTACCGTGGAGCTACCGTACCTCCACCGTAAACGCTGTAAACTTTATTGACGCTGAGAAAAAGGATTTCGAAAATTTGTGAGGTTATGTTAATGTTCGTCATGTCCTTAAAAAAAACTTTTCAATTAGTTGTCCCTCAACGCGTTGTTTTCGCCCTCCAAATTGCGCGTCGTTGCATCACTATCCGTACAATCGTGGCATGAAAAAGTGGCGGTGCACCTGTGCAATGTTTATTAGTTGTGCGCTCGCTTTTGGTCACCTGCGAATATTCTGCGGTCCATCAATTGACCAGGCGAGCCACCGAGCGACAAGTGTCAACAGTTTCATCATATTTATGTTGCGAAACAATCGCACAAATGGATCGCGAATGGAAGAACTACGATTTTTCTAATTGCACGGAAAAGGTAAATTTATGGAAATTCTATTTTTCTCCGGCTAACATTGAAACTTGCTTTGTCAATTTTCAACTTTTTTTTAACACTAATGAAAATAGACGTGCTTTCTGCGAGTGAAAAATAATATTTAAACTTTATTTCAATCGTTAAATGTATTATTGCAATATTGAAATTGCAATAATGGAAAGTAACATTGCGATATGGTGTCGATTATTCAATATTAATGTTAATGTCAAATATCGAATAATATTTCAGTCTGTGAATCATCGCCAATAAATTTCACATTCTTTCTTTTTTCGTTTGATATTTTTTGTAGTTTTGCGAAAAAAAATAAATTTCGAGAAATATCCAACCGATTCTATGCAATTCTCCAAAAAGTAAAGTTTTTACTTCACCTTACTTTTTGCATTTTTTATTTTCGATTTTGATCCAAATATTCTTGAACAACAAAAGTCTTTTTACTCGCAAAGTGACGAATTTTACACGTTATTATTGCTATAATTATAATGACTATTATTGCCATTATTGTTATTTTAAAAAAAAGCCTTCGAGAGTGTAGCAAATGATAATCATTATTATTGTCATTAATAATTAATGAAATGATGAAAAATAAAATCCATTTCAGGCATCTACTCGTCGGTTCCTTTCAACGCCGAAGAAGAGCCAATGCTTGCTTTCAATGCGCATCGTCCGTTGCTAAGTCGCGTCGCACCCAAATCAAATGCAAAAAATACCAAGGCAATTATTCTCGCCAATTCGGCGCTAAACTGGCCGAACGCTTTCTTGCTCTAAAAACGAACAAAAAAAAAGATTAGAAAATCCCACCGATCCGTTGTATCGCAAATGGGGCAAATTTATCATTTTTTAATTGAAACTTTATTATCTTTATTATTTTATTTTCATTTTTAATCTTCATTTTTCATCTCGAGAAAGACACAAGTCCATCGTTAAAAAAATTATCGAAACCACGTTCTGCGCCATTCTTTGATACCTTTTGGTTTATTTATTTCCATTTATTATTATCAATTATTGGGAATAATTTTCGTTTTCGTAACAAGTCTAAAAAAATATATAACACATTATTTTTTAGATGATAATTTCAATAATAATTTTAATTGTAGAAATTTATATGCAACTTGTATAAATTATTAATTAGTGGGAATAAATAAATTAATTGTTATTATCACGGTTATTACTAATTATCGGAAATATTGGGCATAAACGAAAAAATAATAAAACACGAATAATCAAAAAATGAAAAAAAAAACTTTGATCAACAATCAATTTTTATCGATATTAATATTTCAATTAAATTTGTTGAAATTTTATTGAAAATGTATGATTTTTTTATAAACAATGTTGCTTCAATTCCACAATTAATTTCAATATTATTTCTTATCAAATTAAAAATAATATTATTATCAGTATTTATTTATTTAAATCGGCAACAAATAATACATGCTTTTTTTTTGTTAAATTGCAATTGAAGTAAATTTTTTTCAGGCTTCCAAACGCATTTCGTATCAGCCATCAAGAAACCACGACCCATCAATTTCCGCATTGACAGACCAGCCTATATTTCGATAGCGACGAAAGTCCAAGTGTTGAACGGCCGGCTAATCTCACCCTGAGAAGAAAACCGGAAGTCAGCTACTCCTAAAAGCTTCGATCGGCTCTTCGGCATAAATATATACGTGTACATGAATCTCGCTGATCTTCATATCGCATACATATGCATATTTCATCAACGATTCTTCGATGCATTTTTTTTCAATTATACATGTACATATCAAAAAAGTTTCAAACGAAAGTTGTTGGTTTTGAACTGACAAATTTTTCGATTATAGAAAAAGGGTATGTTTCCGTTTTTTTTATCTCGACCATTTTCAATCTTG
This sequence comes from Ophioninae sp. B BG-2022a, assembly GCA_030522765.1. NCBI lineage: Eukaryota > Metazoa > Arthropoda > Insecta > Hymenoptera > Ichneumonidae > Ophioninae sp. B BG-2022a. The sequence goes on from JAPYZJ010002103.1 coordinate 10,475, forward strand.
AATCGTACATATTTTCTTCAAACGTCCCCCTTTTACTCCTCAAAATGTTGTTACATAAAATATTTGATGCGAGCACACTACATTCAATGCATCTAAAATTTCTCATATCCAACCCAAACAAACCCAAACAAATTTGACGAAAAAAAAATTGTATAGAAAATGAGTCTGATTACCAGATAATTAACTATAACATATTATTATTTTAACCATTTTTATTCACAAATTGTGTTTTTTTTCTTCAATTTTTTTGACGAATTTCTAATCTTTTGTTACAAATTTGGCAGAATTTTTAATAATAACCATTATTTTCTCATTATTATTTCTTTTCTATGCTACCGAATAATCAATCGTGAAAAATTGCGTGTGGCGTAAATAAAATACGATTCATAAAAAAAGAATAATTTTTCATGAATTTTTTTTTAAACCCTTGGATGAAAAAAAATAAAAATTGTTTTTTTTTTAATTTCTTTTTTATGCTGCTGAATAATAAATCGTGAAAAATTGCGTGTGGCGTAAATAAAATACGATTCATAAAAAACAATAATTTTTCACGAAATTTCGTTTTGTTTGGAAACCTTTGGATAAAAATGGTTAAAATAATAATATGTTATGATTAACGATCCGGTGTATCGAATCCTTAACGGTGGACCACTATTTACGCTATATCCTGTATATATTAGAATACATTGTATACATCCTACTCTGAGATTTTCATGGCAAAAGTACTTTTCTTTTGGTATTGAAATATTTCTATGGAGCGCAATTGGCCGAGAGAAAACGATTTTGAAAAAAGTTTTCGTCGAGGTGAACCGGTGGTTGAGTCGATTCGAGCCGGATTTGAGTATGCGAGAAATCGTGAGACGGCCAAATTCGAGTGATAAACATCGGAGATGAGAGGAGGAGAATAAAGTGTCGCGAAGCATGCGCTTTTTTTTTTTTTTTTTTTTTTTTTTTTTTTTTTTTTTTTTCTTTTTTTTTTAATTTTTTTTTTTTTTTTTTTCTTTTTTTTTTCTTTTTTTTTTTTTTTTTTTTTCGTTACATTTCAAATATTTCATTTTTTTTTTCATTTCTATCTTAATTAAAATCAATTTTACGTGGGGGAAACGAAGTTTCTCGCTCGGATGAAATAACCCACGGTTCATCAAGTATAAGGGAGTGTTCAATTGCAATATTCCGAGAAGTACGATATTGAAGGAGCATTGCGTGAACTTCGAGAAATTCTGCACGAAAACTTGTGGAGATGCAACTTGGAGCATCCAATGAAAAAAGAAAAAAAGTTGAGTTTCCTGCATCATGATACCGAGCTGTTATGATTGCCGCTTTTGCGGCTACTCTAAAACGCACCCGGCGGAAGTTCTTGAAATTTTGAAACTTATCCCGTGTCTTGATTGAATAAACTATCGATCAAGTACGAAAATTAATTTTCAAATTTCGAATTTTCCTCGGTTCGATATGGAAGACTGTCAGAGTTGTTAATTAAAAAATAATTAAAATATTAATTGAGGAAGTGCAAGGATACAGTAAAGGCATAAATAACCAACAAAGAAATGGACAAAAAAAAATTTTAGACTGCCTTTTTTTTCATTTTGGAAGTATGAAAAGGGTTTATTTCGTCGGAGATTTTTCACTGATTACGAATCTGGCCGAGTTTTTACCAAAAGTACAAAATTAAAGTGGGAAAAGACAAAAAAAAACGTTTCGAGACTGTTTTTTTTTTTTTTCATTTTAAAATTATTAAAAAAATCTATTTCGTTGGAAATTTTCCACTGATCACTCATCTGGACGAGTTTTTACCAAAAGTACAAAATTAAAGTGGGAAAAGACAAAAAAACGTTTCTAGACTTTTTAAATTTTTTTTTAATTTTAAATTTATTAAAAAAATCTATTTCGTCGGAAATTTTCCACTGATCACTCATCTGGACGAGTTTTTACCAAAAGTACAAAATTAAAGTAAGAAAAGACAAAAAAAACGTTTCTAGACTTAAAAAAAATTTTTTTTCATTTTAAAATTCTTAAAAAAATTAAAATTATTAAAATTCTTAAAAAATGTAAAATAATTAAAAAAAAAATTTATTTCGTCGGAAATTTTCCACTGATCATGGCTAGAGACTCCTAGAGGATTTTAGACGAAAAAAAAAAGAAGAGGAAGTTAGATCTAGGCAGAGAATGATTGGCAAAGAGACCAAGATGGAAAAAGGGAGGGAAGCTAGCGTTCTTGGGGATCCTGGGTCGAAGGGGTGGAAAGCTTTTGCGCTATTCGGTGGAGAAGCTTCGTGAGTTGCGCGGTGCTGCGGTTCCGTTTTACCGTGGTGCTCAGACACAGTACGTAACGTGCCGGCATAGAAGCGCGTTCTGCCACCAAGCAGAAGAGAAAAAGGATCGGTGGTGTCCACTCGTATCGAATTTCCCGGTCGAGTTGCTTCGCGATTTATTTTCACAGGCTGGAGTGAAAAGAAAAAAATCCAAAGTGAAAGAAAACTTTTTTTTTTAAGCTTTTAACGAAAAGTGCAAAATCTGGAAATGATTGGATGATCAACCAATGATCAACGTCACGATGTTTGATTAATCGATGAACCGATAAAAATCCAAAAATTCGAATTTTCATTGGCAAAGCAAAAAAAGAGAAAAAAAAATGAATAATTGACGAACAAAACTGATTGAAAATGTGAACCAATGAATTCCTAGATTGATAATTGGTGAACTGTAAGGATAAGGGAATTATCAAGGAAAAACTTATTCGTGTTTTTTCTCGTGAGAATTTTCAGGAACTCGAGTCAGGTGAAATTCCATTTGGTTTAAAAATGAGAATAAAAAAAGTGCTAGAGAGATTCCAGTGAACTTATGTTTAATTTACTACGTGGAGTGCTTGGTCCCAACTTCGAAGGAAGTTTTGGGGACTTTTTCGGGACTCGTGTACTCGTAGTACGTAATTTGGGAATTTCTTCATGGAAACACACTTATGTTGGTCGTTAATAGTCAACCAGAGAAACGAATGAATTTTATCAAGTTGTCGAAAGTTTATCAAAGAATTTTTGTTTTTATTGAATTTTGAAACGAGTGATGGAAAAATGGATTAAATCCCTGAAGGCTTTAGGGTGATTTTGGTGTATTATTTGTACCGTCGAATTTACTTAATTTTTTTTTTTCTTTCTATTTAATGTTTGCAAAGATCGAGGACTTTTTTTTGGAGAAGCTCATAAAGGACTAAGGATTGACGTGACACAGTGATTCTGCATTATGAATTGGAAGTTACTTGACTATTTTGACGGCAATGAAAAATCGCCGAGGGATGTAATCGTGAGTACTGTTTTTTTGGTAGATTTTAGTGTTACCGATTGGATACGATTGATAAACGTGATTAAGGATGGCAAGCTTTTCGTGCAGGGAAAATATTGGAAAATTGATTATTCGTTGAATAGATTTTGTTTGGGTTTGTTTACCTTCGCATAAATCGATAATTTTTTTTTTGTAAAATTTTCTAACCCCTTAAAAATCATTTTTTTTTAATAATCATTGGTTTCAAGCATATGAGAATTTAGGGCAATAAACTGGAGTAACTATTTTAGTGATTTGGTATTTTGAAAAAACGACAGAACTCGAGTACGAAATTATATGATTTTGATTTTTATTTTGATTATGAACTTTGATTTTGATTTTGACTATGAATTTTGATTTTTAAACGTTAATAAATGATGATAATTTAGAATATTAATAATAATTATATTTCAATGTTTTCATAACGTTAATTCAAAAATTCCATTTTTTACAATTTAATTTCTTGAATTTCAGGATTTTAATAAATATTATTTTCTCATATGCGAAACATTGATTTTTAAACGTTAATATATGAAGATAACTTTAAATGGTTTCATAATGTTAATTAAAAAATTTACGAAAAGTTGGAAAACATAATAATTTTTTTTTATTTTCAACGTTGCAAATTTGAATGCGAGCGTCACGTGAATCAAGCTAATACCAGACTGGTTATCCTCGAACATCTCAATAGACAATTTATTTCCTCTCAACAGCTCTAGTACCCTCGATTAATCAAGCTGAACGAGAACCGAGCTAGCAAGATTTTTCGTGGGGTCAAAAATCCATAAATCCACTCAAGCTCATTGCCCATCTTATCGATGAAGCCAGGCATGGTCATTGGACCGAAAGTTTCGGTGATATTCGACTTGACATTGATTTCGGAGTCCATCAACTGTCGTCTGTCATGTTGGTGGGCAATTTTCGAGTACCGTTTAAACTCGAGTGGAAGACAAAAATTTCACTTTCAAAACCCAAACAAACCCAAACAAACTGGAGTGCAAGAAAAAAATTGGTTGGGGACAAAAATCGTTCGATTCAACACTGGAATGACAAAACCCAAACAAACCTGAACAAACCCAAACAAACTTGAGTGGAAGAAAAAATTTCACTTTCAAAACCCAAACAAACCCAAACAAACTGGAGTGGAAGAAAAAAATAGGTTGGGGACAAAAATCGTTCGATTCAGCACTGGAATTACAAAACCCAAACAAACCTGAACAAACCCAAACAAACTTGAGTGGAAGACAAAAATTTCACTTTCAAGACCCAAACAAACCCAAACAAACTGGAGTGGAAGAAAAAAATTGGTTGGGGAAAAAAATCGCTCGATTCAACACTGGAATGACAAAACCCAAACAAACCCAAACAAACTGGAGTGGAAAAAAAAATTAGTTTGGGACAAAAATCGTTCGTTTCAGCACTGGAATGACAGGGCAGATTTAATTTCAGACTGGAATCGACCGACGAAAGAAATTCGATGGAATTCGGTGGTGAAAGTAGTTTGCATAGTTTCCTCCTGGTGAAATTTGTTTGATTTCGTGGAAATTCCGTCGAAACTTTGAATCGAGCCCCGTGTTTTTCTTGCCAAGTCGAAATCGAACGGAGAATGAAATTCCTCCTGGCGAACCTCGTTCATTCGGGCCGCCCTTGAAAGTAGAAGAAGAACTCTTGTAAATGTGCTGGAAATCTCACTGGTGCCAATTTTTATTCGACTTCGATCGTTTTTTTTTTTTTTATAATTAACTCTTCAACGAATTTCGTCTTTTCGAATCTGGAGATGAAACTTTAAGGAACAAACTTTTTGATAATTCGAGTTCTTTTTTTGAAATTTTGTCAATTGCGAATTTGGAATAGTGGTGATTGATGGTCTTTATTTCATGCTTACTGAAGTGTGAAGAAAAAATTCCGAAATTCATGTTTTTTACCCTTCTTCTGATTAAGAAACTAGAAAATAACTAGGAACTTCCTACTCTGAATTCCGGAAAAGTTACTAGGATTTAATCGCAATTAGATTTTCTCGAGTTTCAGAAAAGTAACTAGGATTTAATCGCAATTAGATTTTCTCAAATTTCACAAAAGTAACTAGGATTTAATCGCAATTAGATTTTCTCAAGTTTCAGAAAAGTAACTAGGATTTAATCACAATTAGATTTTCTCAAGTTTCAGAAAAGTAACTAGGATTTAATCGCAATTAGATTTTCTCAAGTTTCAGAAAAGTAACTAGGATTTAATCGCAATTAGATTTTCTCAAGTTTCACAAAAGTAACTAGGATTTAATCGCAATTAGATTTTCTCAAATTTCAGAAAAGTAACTAGGATTCAATTGTAGCAATCTTTTTCCCAATTTCCGAAAAGATACTAGGAAATAAATTTTTTCTTCAACTTTCAAAGAATTACTAAACATTTTTCGGGACGTTTTATTTTTTAACAATATTGCATTCTAGTATTTCTGAAAAGTAGTTCTACATTCGTAGTTGCAAAAAACAATTAAGCATATATTCTTTTCTCATTTTTCACCCCACCTTTTCCAAACTTTTCAAAAACTTACTGAAAAATCATTTTTTTCCAAATCTGCACAAATTTACTAGACACCTACCATTCCCAAACTCTCGAAAACCTAATCCACGTATGACCTTTTCTACTCAGTCAAAAATCAGTGAAACTTCGTTAAAAAATTGTTACTTTTCGAATAATGAATTTGAAAAAAATTCGATTTTTATCGTAACTAAAATAACAATAATTCAAGCCAAGCTGAAAAGATTTTTTTTCAGAATGTTCGTTTTTTTTTTACAAGATTCAAAAAAGAAAAAAATTGTAACTATGAGCGCAGAAAAAAAAATTTATCTTTTCCGGGAGGAGTTATTCGTCGTTATCGCTGGTTGCTAATTAATTAGCTCGTTCTCGGGGTTCATTAACTCTGGTTCACTTCCTCCCTCGATCTTTTTCTCTTTTGAATTTCTCCTGGTGATTTTTTGCTTTTTCTCTTTATTCTCGAATTAAATGTAAACATTCCCCTACGCATTTTTCTACCAAACTATCGCTTGATACATCGCGACACAAATATCACCAGAGTAAATTTTCACCCTGAAGCGAAACTCCCAAAAAAACGAGAAATACAACTGCCAATTCCACGCCTCCAGTATTGACGTTTTTTTCCATCGAATGTTTATAAATTACGGGTTTCGAATTTCATTGGGTCTCCGTATTTTCAAAATACAAAATAAAAACACTAAAAACAACATTCACAGTTTGCAACGACAGGATAATTTTTTATCAGTTCAGTGATTGGATGATTGGTTCCTTATTTTTGAAAAACTAATCATCCAATAACTCATTTTTCGTAGTTATTATCAAATTGATTTTTTAGGCCGTTAAAATTTTTTAATAATTAGTGAAAATGATAGCTGATTGCTGATAAGTAACATTTTTCAAATCTTATCATTATCAGTATTATTTATTTCATACTCGATTTTTTTAAATTTTTATCACGTCTACTTACCAACTTTGAGCTTAACTTTCCAAATTTCATTTTCGTATTAATTCTTTATCGACACAAAAAACATTAAAAATACTTCACAATATATAATTAAAAAAAAAAACTTCAAAGTTCCATGAAATTTTCGCTTATCCAGTGGATTTTTATCCAATGTGAATATCAATTTAAAAAAAGTAATTTCATCAAATACAATTTTTATTTAACGTCAATTTTAATATAAAAAAAAAATATTTTTATCCAATAAGAATAAAAAATCGTATCTTTTTAATGATTATTTAATAAATTTAAATCAATTTCAAAAAAATTTAATTTTTTTATAAATTTATTAAATTTATATTTAACAATATATTCAATTAAATTTTAATTCAATTTAAATAAAAAAAAATTAATTTAATAATAATTTAATCCAATGAAATATTTATTTAATGTCAAAATTACATTAATAAATAATACCCTTTATTTCGCGTGTCCATGTTAATTTAAAAAAATTTTTTTTTCGCACTTTTCGATTCCGTTAGCTTTCAGATCGAGATTTTGATTTATAGGACGAAACTAATTAAGGTTGAACTCGCCGCGAATTCTTAAGGCAAAATTTATAGCTGTGTAATTGAGAAGCCCCAGTCGTCACTTCCAGCTGCGAGCAAATATGTAGAAAACTCCGTAGTACGTCGTTTCGGAGTGTTACAGCGAATGGAAAAGACTCAGTCGACTCTACATTAAGGGGTATATATACGTAACGAGAAAACTTAACTAACATGTAAGTTATGTGACCATAAGTTTCACACATCTGCACCCTGAACTTTCGACTTCCCAAATTACCCGTGGAAAGACGTAAAAGTCTTTGGGTCGAGACGTTCACCACGTCTTTCGACCACAATCCATCCTGGACTTCCAGGTGATTTTTTTCTTCTCCCCTGCTCGTGTTCCACATGCTCTGAGAATGTTTGACCATTTCAAAAAAGTGTAAAAATATTCGATTTCCTAACCCATACTTCGAAAAATCTTTCTAAAAAATTTAAAAAAAAAAACAGGGTTTACTTTTCGATAAACATGAAAAAGAAGTGACATAAAAAATATACAGTGTTATAAAAAATAAAAGAAAAATTTCGATGAAAAAATTAAAAAATACTGTAAATTGAAAAACCAAAACTTATCGAAAGAAACTATTTGATTTTGATTATATTTTCTTGTTTTTTAAATTATTGAATTAATATTACAGTTTGATGATTACGTTTGAGAAAAATAAATTACAATAATTGATGAATAAATACAAGGGCGAAATATTCTTATTCAAAATTTGTAAAAGCAACAATAATTCAAGAAGCAAAATATTGCTTTTTACAATTTGTAGGATTTTTTATTTACTTAAATGTTTAAAAATCAGTGGTTTATTTTTAATAACATAATAAAAATGTCAATGTTGATACAATTCGATCAAATGTTTTTTATATAAAAGCCTACTTCAATTAAATATTTTTATAAAGTGTTTTAATATTATGAAAGAATTTTTTCGTTCTGATTAAGGGATGGCTAAAATCGTTTAATCAACATTGGAAACCATTCTGAAAAATTTCTTTCAAATGATTTTTGTTTATCGTGATTTTAGAGCTGTCAATTTCGTCTAACTTCTGAAAATTGGAAAAAATTCAAAAACAATAGAAACCTATGAAAGAAGGTTTTTTGAAAATTGGTCGATCCCATTCCATTGCTTGTCCACGATACTTTTCTTCTGATCGATCAACAATCCTGGCAATGAAGCGTTGACGAATATTTTCAATTGCACACACCCACGTGAAAATAATTCTTCGCAGTCGATTCTCTATGAGAATTTTTTTTTTTCATCGTGAAAGTGTGCGAAGTCGTTTTTCCTGGCACGGTTGGTTGGCAAACAGGAAATAAAACAGCAGCACTGCAAGGGTTATTGAAACGACTTTCGATACGAACTGCGTTGGAACTCAAACGTGGTTGGAATTTTCATGCCCTCGTTCGCTCCAGGTGGTGTTAGCTGTGTTTTCACTAAAGAATCGATACTAGACAGAAATGAAAAAAAAAAAGGTTTTTCTTCGATGCCCAAATCCCTTCGGTATTTACGATTTCGTCCAACCGAGGGAATCGTACTACTAGATCTATTTGAATAGCATGTAATTATAATAAAGTTCTTATCAGGTTTGGAAATCCAACGAAATCGACATCGATACTTGTGTTTTTATAAACAATGCGAAAATCTAATTCCAAAAGTATTTTTCCAGAGCAATCCAAATCCAATAACCCCAAATGTATTTTTCTAAAATAATCCGAATTTCATAATTGCCCAAGTATTCTTCTAATATAATCCAAATCTAACAATTAAAAAATTATCCTTCTGACATAATCCAAAACCAATCATAACAAAAGTATTTTTCTAAAATAACCAAAACTCCATCATTCCAAATTTTGTATTCTAAAATAATCCAAATCTCAAAAATCCAAAAGTATTCTTCTAATACAATCCAAACCCAATGATACCGCAAGTATTTTTCTAAAATAACCAAAACTCCATCGTTCAAAATTTTATATTCCAAAATAATCCAAATCTCACAATTCCAAAAATCTTTTTCTCATACAAAACAAATCAAAAAATCCCAAAAACTATTTATCCAACAAAATCCAAATCCAACAATGCCAAAAGTATTCATAAAATACAACCCATACATGCTCTAATCAAAAAATCATTTTTCTCACATAATCCACAATTGCCCAATTTCCAAAAGTATTTTTCCAATATAATCCAAACCGAATAATCCCAAAATTATTATTCTGTTGCAAAAGCAATATTCGATTAAAAATCCTCGACGAAAGTCTTGTTAAATCGATCGAAGAATAACAAAAATATAGTACACGTGGAAAAGCAAATATTGTGGTTGGTTGACGATACGAATATTGCCAGTAGATATGGTGCTGGAAAATCGCTTGATAAAACATTGGCGAGGAGTGGAAAATTTGAAGGAAATATTTGATAAAACGTATACTACAGTGAGCTCAGCTAGGCTTGAGCTGCGGGTTGGTATAATACGGTACGAGGGTGTTGCGAATTCGGAGAACGCTTCTCGGTGTGCGGTAAACTGCAGGAGCCAAAAGTGCAACGCCATTAGACGGGGCATGTGCAACATCGAAATACTCCGGTTTGTGGATCCACGCCCAGGCTCATCAGAGGAACTTGTTTGCCCGCTTTTCCGACTCGTAACCGTAAATGCAAACATAAACGTTGTCGCCGTAACGACGCAACTACTGGCCCCGCTGTCGACTAAATATATGAATATACAGCTGACAGTAAATTACCGCAAAACAACCGAAATAATACCGAGGATGCAATAATAAGACGAAATTTGAAATAATCGATGTTTAATTAACCTTCGAACGAATGGGGGACACATACGAGGCTTGTTCAAAAAGTAAGGTGACTTTTTGGACACATACGACGTTTGTTCAAAAAGTAAGGTGACTTTGGACACATACGACGTTTGTTCAAAAAGTAAGGTGACTTTTTGGACACATACGAGGTTTGTTCAAAAAGTAAGGTGACTTGGAGACCTTTTGGACACATATGAGGTTTGTTCAAAAAGTAAGGTGACTTTTCGGACACATACGAGGCTTGTTCAAAAAGTAAGGTGACTTTTGGAGACCTTTGAGACACATACGAGGTTTGTTCAAAAAGTAAGCTGACTTTTCGGACACATACGAGGCTTGTTCAAAAAGTAAGGTGACTTTTTGGACACATACGAGGCTTGTTCAAAAAGTAAGGTGACTTTTTTGACACATACGAGGTTTGTTCAAAAAGTAAGGTGACTTGAAGACCTTTTGGACACATATGAGGTTTGTTCAAAAAGTAAGGTGACTTTTCGGACACATACGAGATTTGTTCAAAAAGTAAGGTGACTTTTTTGACACATACGAGTTTTGTTCAAAAAGTAAGGTGACTCAAGGTGTTTCGGTGTGCTTGTCATATGGGTTTTATCTTCAAGGATCATTTTGATTTTTTTATTTTCGGATAATCACAGCGTGAGCCAGGATTTCAACAGTGCAGCAATTTTTCAAAAATCTTCTTTTAAACATTAGTGCTTAAACGATGGGCAATTTGCATTTGAAAAAGTGTGAATATAAATTTGTTCGAACGATAAAAATGTAAAACAAAACACATCGAAATATACAAATGTCTACGTGTATTCTTTCTATGAAAAAAAAATTATAAGAAACCCATGATTTTCGAGCTTGTAAATGGTCCCAAACAAACCTCAAAAAAAATCATAAGAAACCCATGATTTTCGAGCTTGTAAATGGTCCCAAACAAACCTCAAAAAAATCATAAGAAACCCATGATTTTCGACCTTGTAAATAGGCCCAAACGAACCCCAAAAAAATCATAAGAAACCCATGATTTTCAACCTTGTAAATGGTCCCAAACAAACCCCAAAAAAATCATAAAAACCCATGATTTTCAACCTTGTAAATGGTCCCAAACAAACCCCAAAAAAATCATAAAAAAACCCATGATTTTCAACCTTGTAAATAGTCCCAAACAAACCCAAACAATCCCAAAAAAAATCATAAGAAACCCATGATTTTCGACCTTGTAAATAGGCCCAAACAAACCCCAAAAAAATCATAAAAAACCCATGATTTTCGACCTTGTAAATGGTCCCAAACAAACCCCAAAAAAATCATAAAAAACCCATGATTTTCAACCTTGTAAATGGTCCCAAACAAACCCCAAAAAAATCATAAAAAACCTATGATTTTCAACCTTGTAAATGGTCCCAAACAAACCCCAAAAAAATCATAAGAAACCCATGATTCTCGACCTTGCAAACAAACCCAAACCCAAACAAACCCCCCAAAAAAAAACCATAAAAAATCCATAATTTTCGATCTTGTAAATAATCTTCCTACCTCGACGTATTTCCGGAAATGCCTAACGATAGTTCATTACAAAAAGAACAGCAGCAACCCAACGGTCAGCTGGTCTCATCAATCCAGTCAGCAAATATCCGTGAAGTCAAAGCTTGAGTCCTATCAGTTTATCCGAGCAAACGATCCTTATCCGTACGTTCCAATATACTCCTTTGACCCTAGTCATTGCAGGCTGTTGCTAATGGCAATGGTGATGCTCCATTTACCGTCTAGGCAAGTATTCGTAAAAGTTCGGGCTTTCGCCCCATGTGTCTCTGCACTTGCAGTTTTAAGAGGATGCACTCGGGGGTTAAACGATCTCGCCCTGAAAGGGGGAGGGGGGGGGGGGTTCGCCCAACTGACTGCGCCACGAGTTATTGCTCACTTCGCTTGGATTACCCTCGTTTCGATGGAATACAAGCTCCAGCGAAGTGTCGCAATTCTGGCGTTTCAGTATCTTCGTTCTTATGAAATCGACGTTCTTACAAGTCGACCGGAAATGCGTCTGAAACGATGTTGAAAAGTCTTATATGGTTTTTCGATATGGTCCAATTATTCGATCATTGAAGAATCGTTGAGTTGATCCAACTCAAAAAATTCAGTTTTTACCCAAACAAACTCAAAAGATTCAGTTGTGACCCAAACAAACTCAAAAGATTCACTTGTAACCCAAACAAACCCAAACAAAAAAAAACCCTTTGAAAATAATAGTTTCAAACTGTTTTTTTCCAATCATGAAAAATCCCTTATGTCGGGTTGTTTAAAAACATAAAAAAGAACGAAAAAAAAAGTACAAGTAGCTAAACAAACCTAAACAATGGATTCTTCATGATTGGAGAAGAAACCCTTTGAAAATACTAATTTCAAGCTGTTTTTTTCCAATAATGAAAAATCCCTTATTTCGGTTTGTTTAAAAACAAAAAAGAACGAAAATAAAATTACAAGTAAATAAACAAACCTAAACAATGGATTCTTCATGATTGGAGAAAAAACCCTTTGAAAATAATAGTTTCAAACTGTTTTTTTCCAATCATGAAAAATCCCTTAT
>JAPYZJ010002104.1:0-22681 GCA_030522765.1 Ophioninae sp. B BG-2022a
ATTCCTAAAAATCGTCGATACCCAAAACTACTAGAAATAAAAAAAAAATGTTAAAAATCCTACTTCCGTGTTTTTGGGCCTAGTGGAATAAAATCGTGGGCATCGAGCTAGCGTTGTATAACATTTGAGATGGTGACCGGTATCAATTACAAACCCAAACAAAAAATATTTCTATCCCCAAATCTCGAGTTCTTTTGGGTTCATTCCTAAAAATCGTCGATACCCAAAACTACTAGAAATAACAAAAAAAATGTTAAAAATCCTACTTCCGTGTTTTTGGGCCTAGTGGAATAAAATCGTGGGCATCGAGCCAGTGTTGTATAACATTTGAGATGGTGACCGGTATCAATTACAACAAAGCAGAAGAGGGCATGCGCGCCAATTAACGTTCGACGGCTTATGGAGGACTTTTAAGTGCATCAGTCTGCTATGAGGCAACAAAGAGAGAGAAAGAGAGAGAAAGAGAGAGAGAGACGCAAACAAGACGATTCCCGTTGTCATTCCATACGAGATTGCCGCTGTCAAACGGCGGGTTTGAAGAAAAGTCATGTCAACAGATATCTGTCCTGACATCGGTAAATCTTTTCGCGGCGTGGTTCGTCGAGTTCACCATATACGTAGTACACAGTGTGCGCAAGGGAGGACACATTGTCAAATCGCAACGAAGATTAAAAGGAAGGGAGTAAGGAAGGAAGGAAGGAAGGAAGAGCTTGAAGATCGATGAAGAGGGTTCAATCTTCTTCTGCCTTTTCTTATCGCACGGTTACACGCTCGATTCCGAGTGTAACGATACACGTATCCTCTGACAATCGGTAAAAGTCTCGCTTCGTCTCGTTCTATGTCCCTAAGTGGATACACCTGAGAATCGAAACACCACCGTTTGCCTGTGTTCTCCGTTTCCCGGCGTTCCCAACTGGCATAACCGATCGTAGCGATCGGTATGTTTTTTTTTTGTTTTTTTCTTCCTTTTTTTTCAATTTTTTTTCACTTTTTTTTCTTCCTTTTTTTCAATTTTTTTCTTCCTTTTTTTCACTTTTTTTCACTTTTTTTTTCTTCCTTTTTGTCACTTTTTTTTTCTTGTTTTTTTTTCACTTTTTTTTTCTTCCTTTTTTTCACTTTTTTTTTATGGGATGCTAATTAATTCCCGTTAATTGCCCGGCTAGCTCGCGCGGTCTCTTCCTTCCTTCGCTCCCTTTTCTAATCCCCGCTGTACCAAAGATCGAGGTTTGCACCTCGATGAGAAATCTTTCCTCTTTACCGATGTCCTAGTCGTTTTGAAAGCGAACTGAACGGTGTAAATTTACAACGCTGAATACGCTTACCGATCGGAGTTACGACCTTTTGTCGAAGAATTATATCGAAGGTCCAATAGGAAGGAAAATCCATATGGGAAATCTGCTTCGTAGATTTTTTCGGACAGGAATTAGGTTATCTTTGTTTCCGATTTTTTTTGTTTTTTTTTTTCAATTTTATTTTTTGTGACGATTTTTGGACAGTTTGACCTGTTTCTTGAAAGAGGTCATTTTGAAGGTCAGTTGAATTGAATTTAGGTCATAGAGGTCAATCGAATTAAGCCTTATCAATTTGGGGGCTAAATTGAACAGATCGTGAGCTAAGATAGTTTTATGATTTTTCTTTTCAGTTTGAAAGCTTGCTATCAATAATACATTATTTTGAAAAATATTTCTCTGAGAATTTTCATTTGATACTTTTTTTTTGATAAATGTTGAATATAAATGTTAAAATTTTTAAAAATTCATGACAGAAATACGTATAATCTGAGCCATTGAAACAATTTGTTTTTGTGATTGTACGAATTTTTAGTATACATTCTTTTTTAATTTTATCATTCATTTATCAGATTTCTTATTTTTATTCGCCAGAAGCCTTTAAATTAAAAAAAAATTTCAAATCATCATGAATTTCTATGGAATTTTTCACCGAGCCGAAATTAAGTGTTTTTTCTATAAAAATCGGATTTTGGAAAAAAAAGTGTATTTCTTCAATTTTTTTATAGAACTTCGTAAAGTATCGATATTGAATTATCAAAGTGAAAGACAAACTAATATCGATACTTTACGAAGTTTTATAAAAAAATTGGAGAAATACACTTTTTTTTCCCCAAAATCCGATTTTTATAGAAAAAAAGACTTAATTTCGGCTCGGTGAAAAATTCCATAGAAATTTATAATGATTTACAATTTTTTTATAATGGAATTAATAATGATTTACAATTTTTTTATAATGAAATTTATAATGATTTACAATTTTTTTATAATGAAATTTATAATGATTTACAATTTTTTTATAATAAAATTTATAATGATTTACAATTTTTTTTATAATGAAGGTTATAATGATTTACAATTTTTTTATAATGAAATTTACAATGATTTACAATTTTTTTTATAATGAAATTTATAATGATTTATAATTTTTTTTATAATGAAATTTATAATGATTTACAATTTTTTTTTGACTGCCAATTCGGCACTGCCAAATTGTCAGTCCAATATGGTTTTTTATTTTCCCCAGATTTGTTGTAATACGTTTTGGCATGCAGAAAAACAATTCAGTACGTATACAGTTGTAGTTTTTTTTTTTTTACAAAAAAAGCTTCTGCATATATGGATTTTCCGTTCGAGTGGTCACGCACTGAATATCCAAGATTTTCGATGTGTGAACAGGAGAGTGATATACACGAGAGCTTGGTGAGTATTACACATACAGTCGACAAATTGTCTTTTCACACGCGAAAAGGCGATTTTTGCCGAAGTCAGTTTCCCCCTTCCCCTCACCCTCTATTTTTTCACCATCACTCGCGCCCTCTTCGAGTTTCCCTCTTTCACTTTCTTTCCCTCTCGAAATAATGAGGTGCCGATTTTTTTAGCCGTCGGGCATTTTCGACGATTATTCCTGAGTTTGTTTGGGTTTGTCATTGAATGTGACGGTGGCGCGGTGATTTCACGCAAAGCGTAACCTTTTTTCCGTTTCTCGGATATAAAAATGGAATGGTCCACGGCATAACGCTTTCACTTCGATCGAGTATCATTAATCGAAACGGACCACGGACCAATGCGCGCCAATTTACATCGCACGAATCGAAAAAATTGTTTTCACACTTGGGCAAAGAAATTTCCCTTTTTAGGGGATTCGACGTTCGTGAAGTTTTTTTTTTGGGAGGGGGGTTTATGTTTATTGAAGACGCTGGGCGTTACGTTGGTTCATCGTTTTATAAGTATTTTTTAAATAATGTATTTTCTGCCTTTTAATTAATTAATTAATCAAAAATTAAAAATGGGAAAAATATGAAAAAAATTAAAAATTAAAAATGAGAAAAATATTTAAAAAATTAAAAATTCAAAAATTAATTAATTACTTCGTTACTTAACTGGTTTGGTCTCGATTTACGAAATAAAAATGTTTGTTTGTTCAGAGAAATAAAATAAAATAAAATAAAATAAAATAAAATAAAATAAAATAAAATAAAATAAAATAAAATAAAATCTGTCGACCGCAAAGAGTCAACCTAACTTTCGGTGTGAGTCGCAGTCGTTTTTAGAAGTTGCCATTAGCCAAACGTTTTATTTGCACTGTTTGGGTTTGGGTGTGTCCCTAAGACATTACGAAATATTCGTTACCAATAATATTAGACCAAACAAACGAACCCAAACAAACCCAAACAAGAAAATTGTCACAATAGCTTAACCCCTTAATTGCCTACGTAAATACGAACTTTCATGAATCATCGGATATCCAACGGATACCAAAAACCACAATTAGACGGTGACAAATAATATACAATGGACGAGGTGTTGATGGACCAACTAAGATTCGTTATACGAATGACAGACCGTTGCGGGTGGTCGAAATAATCGCTGCCAAAATTCATTTCAGCCTTTTATTTGGAAATAGGGAAATAGCCAAGTGTCCACTGTGTATACGTTTCTCTGGACAGCTGTTTGAGTACGTTCCAATTTATGATACGTAAAACAGATCCGTACGAAAATGTATTTAGTGGGATTGGTGACTTTGGGGACAGACTTGGATGTCCCCAAAGTCTCAAATGCGTTGAAAGACAAAATTGCATTAGGTTAATGGATTCGCAATTTAATTTCGTCGTACTCGTATATACAGGGTGTATCGTTCGAAATTTCAATAAATATTTCGAGGACTTCGAAACTATTTAAATTTCTTTTTTTTTCATAAACTATTCATTAAATTATTTCATTAAAATTATTATCGAAGAAGTTAGAAATAAATTATTTAGCATTGAAGAGAAGTAACCCAGTCAAGAAGACAAACCTAGCTACATTTTCCTTATTTATTTTCATTTTTGCAATTTTTTTACTCTCGAAAAATCCTACTTGGAAAAAATCGCAAAAATGAAAATAAAAGAAAGCAATATGAAGATATGGTTTGGTTCATTTTAAAATGACGTTTGGTAAAGTGGGATTTTTTTTTGGCGAGATTTTCGATTTTTTGTCCTGATAAAAAATTCAAATGGTTTCTAATACTTTTCAATCAGACTGTACACACATATATATATATAAATGTATACACAAGTTTGCATGCGTTACCGAGACATTTTCCTTATTTATTTTCATTTTTGCAATTTTTTTACTCTCGAAAAATCCTACTTGGAAAAAATTGCAAAAATGAAAATAAAAGAAAGCAATATGAAGATATGTTTTGGTTCATTTTAAAACAACGTTTGGTAAAGTGGGATTTTTTTTTGGCGAGATTTTCGATTTTTCGTCCTGATAAAAAATTCAAATGGTTTCTAATACTTTTGAATCAGACTGTATACATATATATATATAAATGTATACACAAGTTTGCATGCGTTACCGAGACTGGTGCTGCGAAGGAAGTTGGCGCGTGTGGGGCGTGAACCTTCTCTCGTTAATTTATTCTCGGTACATATATAGATGTATATATCGCCATCCAAACGTGGAACTTTTGAGCCTCGTGTCTCTCATATCACCCTCTGTTTCGCTTGCTCCAAAGCATCTCTCCCGCGGTTATAAATTACGTGGAAACTCACAGTTTCGTAACACCACGAAGGACTCGAAGAGGGAACTGTATGAGAACGATGGAGAAATTAAGAGAGAGAAATCGATCGATCCATTGATTGATATGATTTAACATATCCTAGACACTTTTTGAGTGAACCATCGAAATACAAAATTAAAAGAATACAATATATAAACAAAATTACCAAAGTTGAATAAAACGAAAAAAAAAATGAATTTTCAAATTGAAATATACTAAATAAAAGAGAAGATAAAATAAAATGTAGAAAAGGAATAAAAATATATAACATTTGAAAAAATAAAAATATAAAATAGAAAAATTAATAAAATTGAAATAAAAAGCATATAAAATAAAATACAAATATAATATAATAAATATAATATAAAAATAAATATAATATAAAAAATGCAACGAAAAAAAAAATTATCAAATCGAAATATATTAAATAAAGAGAGAATAAAATAAAATATAGAAAAAAAATAAAAATATATAACATTAAAAAAAAATACAAATAAAAAATATACAAATAAATAAAATTGAAAGAAAAAACATATAAAAGAAAAAACGAATATATAATATAAAAAATATCTAAAATAAAAATGAGAAAGTGCGGGGGGGGGGGGTGGAAGAGATCTACTCAGTTTCCTGATTTTCTCGAAGTCATTTATGACTGAAACCGGCGTAACTTCCGGTTCGTTAAGCGACTCGTTGTATGCTAATATCTAAGATCTCTTTTGTATATCATGAGCCAAGAACGGAGACAAGTTTTGTCGGACGTTAGGTGTCTAGGTGTGTACACGTGTACACACATGTACAGCGTAATAAATGCGCAAACGTGAACAGTGGAAAACTTATAGCGGAAAGTGCGTTTATACACAGACCGTGCCGCTTAATTCCTTTTTCTTTTTTTTTTTTATTTCTCCACTCGCTTTCCTTGGAAGCGTCATCAATGAACGTTCGAATCGGGTGAACTCGTATCCGCGATGACATCTGTATCAATACTGTGTACGCGTTGCACTGCTCAACGAGGGACATCCAAAAACGAACGTAAAAACCCAAAACGGGGGGGGGGGATTAGTAGAAAATCGTTTTGTAAAAATGTTCAAGGTCACTGTGTGTTTCGTTGACCTGACAATTTTAGCAAACATCAAAATTTTGCCCAAATCCCCAAGTTTCACTTTTCCAAGAGGGCACAGGGAAACTGGGCGTAACTTTTGTTCAAGGTCACTGTGCGATTCCTTGACCTTTCAATCTTAGCAAACATCAAAATTTTGCCCAAATTTCCAAGTTTCACTTTTCCAGGAGGGCACAGGGAAACTGGCCGTAACTTTTGTCGATACAGGAATTTCGAAGTTTACCAAATTCCAAACCAAATTCAACGTTCCAGGCAATTGCTTGATGGACTATGATGACCTTTGTTTGGGTTTGTTTGGGTTGGATGAAGGAACGAGGGAGAATCTACCGCGAGTAAAATGGACAGGGTAGGATATAAGACTTGATCATTGGCTCGGAGAGAAAGATCGAAAGGAAGACTCGAAGAACTGGGAGGGATGATTGAAATCGAAAGAGGGGGCTGGTGAGTAAAAAAAGTAGAAAAAGACGAAGAGAAAGATGGAGAAAGTCTCATTGATGCTGATGCATGTGTCGAAGTAACCTAAACACGGAAGAGGTGGAGGTTGGGTTACAGGAGTTTTTGCGTGATTCGTGAATGCATTATTGATGCTACCAGAGTTATGTATGACTCTATCGTCATCTGATCGTGTCGATGTATCGGCAAGGTACTTCGAAGACCCAGCAATTCTTAATGCAGGTGGCATAAACAGTCAGTTGGAAAAAGCTCTGAAGTTGTACAGTCCCAACAACGCTTTGATGATGGTAGTCAATGAAAAACAAAAAAAAAAAAACTCGACTTCACATTTCCAAATGGCAATTATGGGAAACAT
The DNA here is from genome assembly GCA_030522765.1 of Ophioninae sp. B BG-2022a. Lineage (NCBI taxonomy): Eukaryota > Metazoa > Arthropoda > Insecta > Hymenoptera > Ichneumonidae > Ophioninae sp. B BG-2022a. The sequence goes on from JAPYZJ010002104.1 coordinate 6,981, forward strand.
TGTGCCTGTTTGATTACTACTGTGTTCGCATCGAAGTATCATCACACCTTTAGCATGTGTCCAAAAACGCGTGAGTTCTGTTCCAAATGAATTTATGGATGATTTTCGTTAGCCTCCTTTGTCCCATTTAACTTTCTTTTCGTTTTAGTCGTTTTTCTTTAGCTTCGACGTTTTATCGTCTCGCCTGTTTGGCACTTGCTTTGAGTACGAGGTCACACGGAAATTAATGTTAATTGACTCGATTTGGAATTGGTCGTTATGGTATTGTTTACTTTATGGTATTTTAGTAACTAAAGTTTAGTGACTTTTTATGAAAATATCTATTGTTTTTTTGTTTTGTGATTCGTCGATTTTTTGTCGAGTAGTGATCCTATGTTTTCATTAATTTTTCAGATATTCATTTTTTTTATTATTAGCTTCGTAGTGAATTATAATTTTAATCAATTTTATTACAGATATTTGTTTTCAACAGTTTTCAAGATTTTTATCTTTATTCTTATTAACTTTGTAATCAATGCAAATTTTTATCAATTTTACTATCGATATCTTTTTTCACCAATTTATAAGATTGCAAGAATTTTCAAGTGTCACGAAAGTGATGCTACGTTTTCACCAATTTTCAACATCAATCTCAATTCCCATTAGCTTCGTAATCAATGCAAATTTTTATCAATTTTACTATCGATATCTGTTTTCACCAATTTGTAAGATTTCAAGAATTTTCAAATTCCAAAAAAGTGATGCTACGTTTTCACCAATTTTTAAGATCAATCTCAATTCCCATTAGCTTCGTAAGGATTAAAATTTTTTATCAATTTTACTATCGATATCTGTTTTTACCAATAACCAAGATTTCAAAAATTTTCAAGTTTCAAAAAAAGTTCAAAATTCAAGTATCAATCTCGATTGTCCAGAATCCCTCGATCAATCTTAAATGTATCATATTTTTTTCATTCTCATTTTGTATTTATAAATTTATAAATATATTTATATTTATATAAATTTATATAAATATAAATATATTTATATAAATTTATAATATTATATTAATATATTTATATAAATTTATAATATTATATTAATATATTTATATATATTTATATAAATTTATATAAATATAAATATATTTATAAAAATTAAATTTCGAAAAGTAATTATCGTTTTGGGAAAGGTCAAGTTGTTCGGTAGTTCAATGAGACCGGACGGCTTTGAAGACACGTCCAATAGTCGTTGAAACGCTCGGACGAGTCGAGCTCATCTTGTAACCTGGCAGTTCCAATTGCGCATTCTCGATTGCTCAAGATCCTCCGAAGGTGCATCCTCGCGACCCGCGATCGCACCGGTGCACACACCTCTTGACCGCGTCGCATCAAGACTCCCGCAATGGCCACAGATTTCTTTCTCGGAAATGGCGCGAGTTTCTCGTTCCGAGTGTCTCGTGTTTTTTTTTTATTTTTTATTTTTTTTCTTCTTCCTATCATTTCCTTTTTCTCTTTTTTTTTTTTGACTTCCTAGCCGGCTCTTTTTCTTAACCGTCTCGTATATGTCGTGCGATGGCTTTGATGCCGTTTACGAGAATCAACAGCACGGATCTCTCCGACTCGTGGAAATCGGCATGAGCAAAAGTCCCCTCCGATCTACGTGGAAATTTAGAGAAATCGCGCTCTTTTCGATATTCCTTGACTCAGAGTAGATCTAAATTGATTTTTTATTTTTTTTTAGCCATAATGCGGATCGACAATTATTTGTTGGCTTAACTCGAGAAAACTCGGTTGTCAATGTCGACAGAGATTTTTTTTAGAAGAGAAAAAAATATTTAGAAAATTATTTTTTTGAGAATATTTATTCGAATAAAAAAATGTTCGAGAAATGAATTATTTTATTACGTCCTGACTCAACTTTTATCCTTTGAGGTAATACTGGGCCAATACGTAGACGAAAACCAATCTCGTTTTGGAAATATTTTTCTTAAATATTAAAAATAAATAAAGTAAATTGACTTTTAATAAAAATTAATTTTCAATATATATCCTATATTTTTAATTAATTTAATAAATATTCTATGTTAATATGGAAATATTTTTCGTAAATATATATTTTTTTAAAAGAAATTATTAATGTTGAAATTTATTTTTATTAATTAAAAATTAAATTTTAATAAATATTCTAAAATAAATATTTTTTAAAATATTTTTACAACCGGAAATGCGATTACGTGTTAATCGGTGTTCGACGCGATGCATCGCTAGCCGATCAGCCCTTTAAACATTGGTCCAGCCGACGTCGCGTCACAAATGATCAAACCAAGCATAGAGGTAAAATTAAAAAAAAAACATTGATGTTTCGAAAAGCAGGGACATATATTTTTTCGAAATCTTCCCACAATACTCATATAGTATAAATCCTTATTATTAAAATTCTACCAATAAAGCGACAAATATCCCCAATCTTTTCAAAAACAAAATCTAATTTTCCATAAAAAATAGAACTTTCGAAAAAAGATCACCAGCATAAATAACGAAAAAAAAAGAACGAAAAATAAAATTCGAAAAAACTACCAACGAGACAGGCTTAAAAATAGATAAAAATAAATAGTAAACCTGCCATTAGTAATTTTAATTTGGACAGTCGTTTTACCATTAGCCACCTGTCAAACAACGATTATTTTTCCCCCGAAAAAACAATGTAACAAAGCTGACTCGTGTAACGAATTCTTAAAACCAAAAAAAAAAAACGAAAAAAAAGAATAGAAAAAATCCACAACGTCCAGCTGAGTGGATTCTGGTTTCTGATAAATCTGCAATGCAAATAGAGCTCGGGGAATCAAAGAGAAGTTGCACTCTGAAGTGGAGAGCTTGATCGTATAATTAGCATGACTAATATTAATAGCTCGAATTATCAGAAATTTCTGATAAGCATTTTTGTTGTTGTTGTTGTTGTTGTTGTTTATCTTTGACGTTGGAACGGTTGGTCCGGTTGGTAATAAATAAGGAGATAAGAGCTTCGTACTATCTTTGGGGAGGCAAAGGTTGATGAGAATAATTAACAACCGTCGTGGTGAATCTGGGCTTTTGATATCAGTTTTCCAGAGAGGACATAATAAACTCGATTATGCTAAGATTTTCATTGGGTCCATTGGGATAAAAAAAGGGAGTGTAGTAATCGAGTAAATGAAAAAAAAGGACTTATCAAGTTAATCTAATTCGAAGGGTTAGCTGATGGGATGGCGACACGTTCGATCGACTCCAAGGAAAATTCTAGTTGTCCACCTTCCCTGCTACTGGCTAAAGTGTCAGCAAACGAACCGCCGCTCTCGCAAATCACTCGGATCAATTAGGCGTCCCGGTATGGGAAATCGGACAATTTTATCGAATCGCGATTATTAACCGTTCCGGGAGAGCCGCGACTGTTCCAATTACATGGGAAATTACGGTCATCGATAAGCGAGAATCCCGAGATATCTCACTTAGGATTACCACGGAGGGCCTCTTTGCGGTCAACCGTAATATACGTTTCGTCGTTCCCAGTCCCTTGCCAGACTGTCATTTTAATTATGAAACTGAATATTATTATCGTTCCGGCGTTCACGTGTGTTTTGTATTTCGACAAAAAAAAAAAGAAATATATTTATATATATTTATATATGAATATATATGATATTACCGTGATATATATCATATATATGATATACTTGAATGTGTATATATATATTTAAATATATATATATTTATTTTAATCAACAATTATTTACATATGTAAATTTATATGAATATTTAAATATTTTTAATCTTAATGAAATATATTTGATATATTTTTTAGATATTTGAAAATTCGTATTTTTAACGAATATGTATTTAAATATATATCTGTCTCATATATAAATGGACACACACACATATATTATATATATATACATTCACATATTTATTTTTTCTAAAATATAATTACTATATTTTTTATATATTTAAAAATTGGCATTTTTGAGAAATATATGTTCTAATATATATCCTTATATATTAATATATCGATAACTTATATTCATATATAACATATATGTATATATATATGTGTTATATAATATATTATATTAGTATATTATAATATATTATATATAATATATTACATGTTATATTATAATATATAACATATATATACATAAACATATTTATTTTTCCTAAAATATAATTAATATATTTTTTATATATTTAAAAATTGGCATTTTTTATATATATATATATATTGTAATATATATCACATATATAAATATACACAAAAAGCACATATGTATATATACACACATATATTGGTCGAAATACGAAACACACGTGAACGTCGGAATGATAATAATATTCAGGATCATTATTAAAATGACAAAATATATAAATATATATATATATTTATATATTTATATATATGCCTGTGTATGATCATGTATACACGAATGGATATCGTAACGACGAAAGTTAAACCGAACGAAAAAGACAGAAAAAGACAAAAAAAAAGACGAGAATAAAGTCGCGAGTGCCGCTCGTGGGCGTCGGACGAGTTGGCCAACTCGTTTGCATGAGCTTTGACGTCCGATCTTTATTGATTCGGATCTTGGACATTTGCCCCCGTGGCAATTAAACGACCGGCGTGTAGTCAAAGACTCCGGGTTCTTAACGACCCGCGAGCTTAAAAACTAGACGTCGCAGCGTACGTATCCGTTACGGGGCGACGAAAATTTGCAATATGCTAATTTTGTAGAAATTCTTAATTATGCGAAAGTTAATGAAGATACCGTCGTGTCGGTGTGGCGCGAGGCTTTACTCGCCAACTTTACGATGGTTATTGCAAACGATGATTATTTATTTTTTTTTGGTTGTTCGTTCATTCGTAAAAACGAGGAAACGGTAAAAATAGGAATAGTGGGAGTAATTGGGATGTTTGAGGAAATCGAAGAGGTTCGTCATGGGTTGTACTAATTGAGTGGTTGATTAATGAAATTCCAGATTATTCGATCGTCGATATAGAATGATCGGTAAAATTGATTTTAGCACATAAAAGTCCGGTAAGTTTAGCTTTTGTTTGGGTTTGGGTTTGCATTTTGTTGCTTCGTTTAGTTAGGGTTTAAGAATGGTGGACACGTATAAAAAAAAATCAATATATATATATACATTTATTATATATAATAATATAAAAATTTATATATAAATTATAATATTATATATAAATATTATAATTATGTGTAAATAATTATATATTATATATTATATTATTATATTATTATATATATAATATTATAATTATGTATAAATAATTATAATAATTATTATCATTATAATTATATATAAATCATTATTCATAAATTTTCATTAATTTATGGTAGCTGTATAATTTTAACGGTTAGATCGATACGATGGAAATGTTTCTGTAGGCCTAACTCAATTTGTTGTAACTTTCTTTAAATGGCAAAAAATGTGAAAAAAAAGTCGTTCAAGTAGCCCCATTTTGGGGTATTTAGCCAATACGTCATATTGGGTTGGTTATTCCAGCGAGAGGTTACGATTGCTAATGTTTGAACGCACCGTTTGGACTGGTTGGTCCACCATGAGGCGTGTAGAGATGTCCATGCGGATTGTGGGGATGAGGGGGTGGTGGTAACCATGCAAAACCGGCAAGAGTATGTGGAAATCCCGTAGGATTCCATGCTGCGCCACCCGGACCACCTAGGTAAGGCCCCGTAGGCCTCTGAACTCCTGGATGTATCGGTTGAGGCACTACCGGACTCGATTTCTCCTTCTCCTGTGACGAGGAGTCGTGTTCCCTCTCTAGTTCGCAGTCGGAGTCCATAACGTTGAGATCTTCCGATTGGCTGATGCTCCTCACGTCCTGATCGTCGTCAAGATGATCGTTCGACGTGCAAACATCGCCCTCTAGGGATCTGTTAGCTTCGGAGTCGCTTCTATCGTCAAATTCCCGACGGATAGGGGATACCGATCGATTCTGACCGATTCTATCTTCGTCCTGATGTTCTTGATGATGTTGATGATGATTATGATGATGATGATGGTGATCATTATGATGATGATGATGATGGTTCTGGGTTTGCTGTCGATCTCTCAACCTTAGCTCGTTCGATTTAACGATCTTCGGTGAGTCGTCAGCCGTCAGTCGTTCTTCCTGTCTTTGCTGATCCCGTTCCACATCCATCTTTATCGGAGACGACGGTTGCTCGTTGTTCCCGGATGATCTAGAGAAGTCCTTAACCGTTATGAGTTCCTGATGATGATGATGATGATGATGGTGATGATGATTGTGATGATGGTTGTTGCGATTGTTGGCTGTTTGATTGGATCTTTCGCCAGGAGTTTGCTGTTGGTCGGTAGTATTGGCTCTCTGTTGATGGACGTGATGACTAGCCGCGAAGACGCCCAAACTGTGTGGACTGAGCCTCGCCAATAATTCTCTGCTCTGTAATCTTTGCTGTTCCAAAATAAACTCTCGATACCTAGCTTCCATTTCAAGGCCTGCGCAACTCTTTTCCGAAACGTCGAGAGTTATTCTTTCAGCCGTTTCGGAATTATTGGCGCAATCGTTATCGGCAGCAGCCGCTGCTGCCGCCGCTGCTGCTCTTCTCGCAAAGCTCACCGGTGACTTTTTCGTACTGCTCAATAACGAGTCTACGCTGAAACTGATTTTTCCACTTCGAGGCTTGAGGCTAGCCGAAGCTGACGTCGGACTCGCCATTTCCACGTCCTCGGACATACTTCCGCTACCACCGCTACTTCCGGTACTCGCTTGGTGCATCATTCGCTCGATAATGCTTCTTTCACCGGCAGTGTTGCTCATCGGGCCTTCTCGTTTCGAGGATCAGGCCCTCGACGAATTCCTCCACTTTTTCTACCTAGTATTCACCAATGTCACCCTACCCGATCCGAAAGCTTGACTTTCATTCGTCGTTACGATATCACCTTTACCGATTTTCTCTTTGATTTTACAATTTTCGTTAATTTACTCCAAATCTATTTTGGGCCTTGGTGTATTCCAAGTTTGATCGTTACACGGATCACTAAATCCGTCGTGACCTCAACCAACGATCGTTATTCTCTCTTGCATCCGTTGATCCCTCTATTCCCCCAAACTAGGCATTTTCCTATCACATTGACCCGCGAAACTCCATCAGCGTTTGATTCCCCGAGGCTTTCGAAAATTCCACCATTCTCTTTTTGGATTTCATGACGAATCCTTTTCACGATCGACCGAGTGATCCAATTGAAAAGTGGATTTTTTTTCGCACTGGTTCACCGAAACACTAGCCGATTGAAATTCGTCCAAACAAGGCCTAAAGCTCTATCAGTCCTTGTATCTCCTGGCGTTTCAACGTATGAGGATCCTGCTGGATCAACTCTAAATCTCGACAGGCACCAGCTGGAACCGCTAACCGATCACTAAACACGGCGATCACTCGTGCACGAAATCACCCACGAAATCACTGCTTCCTAACAGCACCAGGGGATATCGACAACCGTGATCGATCAGCCGATTCAAAACAAATGAAAAATCAAAAAGTTTCAAAAACCCCCTGATAGCGAACGAAAAAGGTTTCAACGTTTGAACGAACCGTTGAATCCAAATACAATCCAAAAAGAACAACGAAAAATCAAACACTACTGAATCGCGTGGGGGGGTTTTTCCCTTTCTTTTTTATTGTTGTTGTTATTGTTGTTCGGAAACGGTTTGGATCGCGTGGTGGTCGCTGCTGCCGCGGAAACGGCACTGATTACCAGTTGCCCGCCGCCGGGAACGGAAAGCCGGGACCCTCTTGGTGACGCGCCGCCCCCGCGCAGAAACCCCCGGAGGTACCAACTTCTAGAGAGGCGAGAGATCGTCCAGCGTTGAAGAAGGCCGGAGGGGGAATTCTCCCCTCGTCCAATGCGGTATCTCACAACCGGAAAACGGGCGTTTCACACATGGGCGTTGCCATTGATCCAATCCGACCAATCAGCCAACAGCGTTGGATCTACCAGCGTTCACCAAACTCGTCGTCATCAGCCTCTTCATCTTCTCCCACTTTCTAGTCGTTTGCTTCGCCGACGATCACGATCCCCTTCTCTCTGTCCGGGTCTACGTTCGAAATACCCTCCTCCCCTTAAACCCTTCTTTCCCCCTGCTCCACCATCAACGCTACGGATGTTCTCCTCGAACGGTTTTAGCTGCGTTGCGCACCAGGAGGATTTGACTTTCCCTGTGCCATCAGAGGGGTTGAAAGTGAAGGCTGATGGCAGACGGAGGGTTGGGAGGTCGTATCGTTCTCTTATGGCGGTATGGCGCTTCCTAGTGCAAAACGGTGGGGATATTGTTGAACGTTGTAACTATCCACAGGGATGGACCAGGGTATGAGGTACCCTCAAGGAACGAAGGGAGCCAAACGGTTCCAGGTTTTCGATCTAATGGGGGAAGGGGAGGGAGTTTTGATGCGCGCGCTGCATCCCCTGCGTCAGATCTTCCACGGTCCGTTACTCCTCCTCGTTTCCTATCCCCCTCTGTGTGAACGTGACGACTCCTAATTGTCTAATTCCCGGGAATATAATGCCGGGTACGTTTATACTACCAGCAAATGGTTCAAGATAGATGGAGGGGGAGGGGGTAGGTGCTACTCTTTGATTTAATCGATCGATCCTCCGCCTAGTAACTTCCTGGTGCTTTTTTTCTACCTGATTGCTCTATGATTACGTTTTGATGTTCCAATCCATTTTTTGATTTAGGTATGTGGGTACTACGTTGATAGAGGTTCCGACGGCTCGAGTGTTTTTTTTTTTGTTTACTTTGTGTAAGAGAAAAAGTGGAACTCGCAGGGTTTTGGATAGCTAATAGTCAGAAGAGGGTATTTGATTAACGGTGATGATGAGGATGACGATGATGCAGTAGCAGTTGCAAATGAGAAACGGCGTGTACACGGAGGATCGAGGAAACGACGCTCGGGCAAAGAGGAAATTGCTAATTTATGTAGATGACAGCTGGTAGATGTTGAGAGAGAGAGGTAGGGAGTTCTGTGATCGTGTTGCAGGAATCCTCATCAGGTCTATCATCAATCACGGAGCGGTTCATGAGGCAATCATATGCATATCATAACTTGCCTTCCATCCGGAGTAGGATGTATACCATTAGCGTTTTCATCATTTTTCTCTTTATCGATGAATCTGCCGGTATTGTAAGGACCACGATGTTTCTGCCGGTTCTTTATTCGATTGTTCGTCCAAACGGTTTCTTTTTTTAAATTTCGTTTTTTTTAACGTTTAGCCAACGGAAACGAGATGCTCGAGGAAATCGCTTTTGTATTTCTGATTCTTTGTGGATTCGGATCCAGGGATATCTCGAGACGGAGTTATCAGGTTACACAATGATTATAAGCTACGAAGGAAAAAAAAAAGTTTGCCCTTCGCGTTTCATAAGCCACGTGGAGAAAGAGGAATGTTCGGAGAGAGAGGGTTGTTTGGGTTAGGCACGAGAGGTTAGTTGTGGGGGTCTCCGAGGATGAACGAATTCGCTATTGGCCACGAAACGAGATAATTGGGGGATGGAGGCCAATGAGAACGAGAGTAGAGTATTGGCTTACAAACGTGGCTCGTGTTTGTTCGTATAATATAACGATCGTTGGTACCCCCGCGTGCTCGGCTAGTATTATATCTCGCCATGATATTGCCAGGCCAAAAAGGTCCCTCCGCTCTTCCCTCGATATATTCTCTCCCTGCCTAACGCGTACTCTAGAGGGCGGGTAATATTTTAGGATTAAACTAATCCGCAGGGTGGGAACGTGGAAACGGAGAGTCGAGGTTCGCGATGAAAATGACGAGACTCCCCTGGGAAAGAGATATCCAACGTAATAACGTCAAGAGTACCAGGGGTTGAAAGAAAACAGGGGAGGGTTATAGAGAGATCGAGGATTTTGGTGTTTGAGGCTCGAGTCAAGCCGCTTATCCAAATCTCGTTGGAAATGCCTAAAAGACATCAAAACCTGTATACGACTCCACCAACCTAAACAGGCTGGTATGACACTTTTCGTACTATATTTTACCACTCTTTCCATAGTTTTGTTCATTTTCGGGGCTGAAAATTATCATTGCTGATTTACTAGATTCTCTATCAGGGATTAAAACCGTCGTTACTGGTGCTGCACAGTCACTGCTTTTAACGAAGTTTGGAATCGATCTACATATAAATCCATCAAATTCTTTCTCGTTTTTCATCTTCTAGATTCTACTTTTTCAATCCTAGGAACGTCCTCACAGAAATCCAAAACTTTGAGAGATCCTTTCCAGCTATTCCTATGTTTCAAACTCTAATCAAAAACATTGAGATTCTTTTTTTTTTGTCGATTCCACGTATAGGGCTTCATTGATGATTTAAGAGAAGAGACAGTCTCCTAAGTCCAATTGTGGTAGCTTGACGTAATATATCACATGACGGATCATCATTGTTTGGATTTGTTTGTTTCTGGGCATCATTGATGATTTAAGAGACGAGATAGTCTACTAATCCCAAATATGGTAGCATGACGCAATATCACATGGCAAAACATCATTGTTTGGGTTTGTTTAGGTTTGTTTCTGGGCTCCCTGGGGATATCCGCATCCTGGGCTTGATATCCAAATCAGAATCGCAAAGTTGTATTTTCGTTTTTTTTTTTCGTTACTTCGTCCCGATCACGTTGGAGTTCGTTAATGATACGGGGTTCCTAGTTGAAGACAGTTCGAGGATAGTCACTGGCGGGCTATGTCTGCCATTATTAAAGTGGAAGACACCAACCTCCGGGAACAAAGCATAGCAGTGGGTACTCGTTGGGACACCAGTCGATATAACTATAACCAGCACGTAAAGCTGGCACAATGGAGTCTTCGTTGAGGAGCACGGTACTGGCTCCGTCGTACTACAAAGAGGTCCAGAGAGAAAGACAGAGAGAGAGACATCGAGAGAGAGAATCGCGAGCAGGGCTATTGGGTTGGAGTTCCAAAAGAGGGAAAAAGGGGAGTTTGGTTGGAGGGGGTTGTAGAATGACACGGGTAGAGAGCGTGAGGTTGCGCCATAATAGGCTTCCGAGTAGTCTATTAAGCATCTTCAAAACCAGTTAGTGAGTTGGCAATCCAGTTTAGATACAAAATGGCTGTCGTTTAGTGAGGATTAATGGTCCACAGAGCAAGAAGGGAAGGAAGGGAAGAGCTAAGGGTGGGAGAAATCAAGAAATAGGCAGAAGCCTGGGTGTGTATTGGGTCTATGTGGGTCTGGTCGAGTAAAAGGGGAGGTTGGACACAGCGGTGGCAGTAGGAGCGAGGATAATGGGGCAGATGCGTTTGGCAGGATGCGACCCCCCTCCCCCTCACCCTCCCTCCGCATTTACTTTCATCCCTAACCTCATTACGTACACCTATCTGACTACGGACACCATTACGAGCTCTTTTTGCGCTACTTTCGTTACGAACACACACGTCTGTACGTCTAATCTTAGTTACATTAGTTACACACACACACACAAAAACGGCTATAACTCGAGTTACAAGCGTATTTAAGGAGTAGGTTTTTTTGATGGGGTATGATTTTACGTGTATCGGGTATTAGGTCTATGCATGTACGTCTTTGGGAAAAAAAAACCCTCTGCGCAGTCGTATACAGGCAATACGTGTACACTTACACTACTGTGCGTTTTCATATTTATTTTGGAGTATCGAGGGAGGGTCGGGGGAAGCCCCGTTTAGTATAGCGTTTCACGCTCGGTTGACTCCCCTCCTTTGTGTATCACGGATACTCCCTTTGGAGTATACATGTACTCGGGTGGAGTATATCAAACTCACGAAACGATCTCGCTCATTCGGTCTCTTCTCACAGATTAAATGACTCTTAAAGTTCGAGTCAACGCTTTTGTGTCGGTAACACGGACCTTTTAGGGGTGAAAGATGATGGACCCGCCGACGGCGATTTAGAGTGTATTTAACGTGGAATTAGTCGGAGGGAGAGGGGAAACGAAGGGAGGACGAGGGGGGGTTGGATGGTAATTTTGATGCTTCGCAATGGTCCGTTCGATTTATCGTAGGTAGACTACTCGTCACCTGGACCATTCGATGCGGTCGATTTTATGTATTTTTCAACTAGGCTGTATATGTCTATTCGACCAGTCGGCGGATTAAGGCGAATCGTTTCATTTTTTTTGTTAATCGTTGAAGCGTTACTAAACGATATTAGTGGCGCAGTAACATTCTTACGAAATTCTTTGATCGATATCTTACGGGTTTGTAGCGAGTGAGGGATTGGGATGTTAATTGTGATTCTATTAGGGACAGTTGGAATCGATTTGGACAGCATAGGACGAAGAATTGACTTTTGGGGTTGGAAGTGACGAAGCCATCAGAATTCTTTTTTAATTGGGTAAAGATGTATCCAAAAGATCAAGACTATCGAAACCTTCGAACAATCCAATTGGACAGCTTGCGAAATTCAGATCTTTTATTGGGGTTGGAGCTAATCAAACAATCGTCTCGATTGAGCTGACACTCATCAATCCACCCCAAGGAGATACTATTTTCATGTGCCTCTTTCGATTTTGGGGTCTCCATATGATTTCATTGATCCATATGGTTTTATCCATTTCGCTGTTCCAGCAGGTTTTGAAAGTTAATTCTTTACTAGACACGGATCTTTGTTGATTGGTTTTGTAAGGTTCTAAGCTTCAATTAGGAAACGTTATCCAAACATTTTTTTCAAAGTTTGTCACAACAGAATAGCTTTCTGTTGTGACAACCCAAACAACCCCAAACTATGAAAACGAAATACTTTAATTATGCCGAATTCTTGATCGTTCCAAATATTCCGTTGTGATGGCTAATTTTGGACATTATGATCATTAAATTAATCCAGCGGATAATTTATCATCAGATTTGTCAGTATTGGGTCTACAATCCATATCGTTGTCCACATCGTCAGCCGTCGGTATTTGACAACCTCTTCATTATTTCATTTTCATTTGGCTCAACGAATGTCTTTTTGACTCGAGCTCGTAGTCCGCTGTCAGTAAACACGTTGAATTCTGTAACCGTCGATGTTCGCTTGATGCTCGAACAAAGTGGAGATTTTCTCAGTAGGTCGTTGTCACATTGTCATCGGAGTTGTATAATCCTCGCTCCAGGAGTAATCCACTAGAAGATGGAGAAAGAGCGATAGTGAGTGAGGGGGGGGGGGGGGGGGGTCGATACGCATTGTTTGGTTCGGATCCTGATGGAAGGGATCCTCCTCATATTCCCTTGAGTCGCCGGTAGTATTTCGAATTTATCGGCACGCCCACAGTTTAGGAAAATAATGCTGGTCGTTTAAAAGTAACAATGGTAGCTTAAATACCGGTGGCTCAGTTGGGCGGGTTAGGGATTTCTAGACCCTTTTTTTTTTCCTGTGGTGACTTTTAACAGGTGAAAACTTTCAGCGCTGATCCGTAAGAACCACGAAGAGCCACGGTACGACAAAGAGAAACGTTCGAAACTGGACAAGTATTCGAAAACGGTCAAACAGGAATGTTTCGACGTTGAACGAAGAGGCGTTTGTTGGACGTTTCGTTGGAGGTCAGGGGTGCAAGGGTTGTTTCTTCTTTGGTAGGCCACGGCTTAAAACTGTGTCTTCCCCCCTCAACGTCGCCAACATGCAAATACATCGAAGTTCGTTTCTTTCCATCGACCCCTACAGCACCCAAAGAGAGATTCTAGACTCTGTGTTTACGGATTAACTGTTTAACCCGCCCTTTCGCTAAAAGGGTGACTTTAGTCTTCTTCTTTGTTTCCTTCACTCCGGTACACCCAACGCAACACCATTTTTCCCATTTTCCGTCTCCAGCAGAATGGGAAACCTCGAAGTGTGGGGACTCTAGTGTTTTGTGGACGTACTAGGCCTAGGCTATAATCGTCCTTTTTTCTAACCCGGAGTCTCCACGCTCTTGGTTCTTACGTTCCTATCCCGGAAGCGTGCTGATCGCGGATCAAAGAAACGAGCAAAAAAAAGGATAAGAGAAGAAGAAAAAAAAAAATCCTGAAGCGAAGCCACAAGTCCACTGTTGGACGAGAACCGTGACCGAGACCGCGCCCAATCCTAAAATATCAAACACGCGGCTTCCAACCGACCTGGCTAGTCGAGAACGGTCAGCAAACGGGATTACGGAAGATAAGGCTACGGGGTATAGGTATTCCGGTATGTGTATGTACGTGTCCACGTACATCCGTGTGTAGACACTGCTAGACGTTGCGCCAACTCGAGAACGATCGGAAGAAAGGTGCTGCTGGTGTATCCAAGTAACACTCCAGAAACTCTACACTTCGTTCCAACTCTCCTGGTTTTTCACGTTCCCCGTGTTGGCACTGGATTTGCCACTTTGTTGGACTAGACCAACGGTCATCTTTTACGTTTTGTTGACTCGCCGATTTACCATGTTTTTAGGCCCATTTTTGAACAAGGTTGACTGTAGCAGACCAACTTTTTTGGGTTGTCGAGAGTACTCGGGGAGTACTTGGAGAGTACTTGGAATACTTGGAGAGTACTTGGAGAGTACTTGGAATTCTTTGAGAGTACTTGGAATTCTTGGAGAGTACTTGGAATACTTGGAGAGTACTTGGAATACTTGGAGTACTTGGAGTACTTGGAGTACTTGGAATACTTGGAGTACTTGGAATACTTGGAATACTTGGAGCACTTGGAATACTTGGAGTACTTGGAATACTTGGAGTACTTGGAATGCTTGGAGTACTTGGAATACTTGGAATACTTGGGGAGTACTGGAGATACTTGGAGTATTTAAAGTACTTGGAGTACTCGGAGAAAAATCTTCATTCCTACCTATCATACCGACGTAGTATAGTTCTTCTGCTTCTAGATGGGACACTTTACAGCGAACCATCCTGACCATCGATACATTTTTAGAATTATCAATGAATCCTGGTTCTGACCCATTTCCGGTCCGGTCTGACCTCTATAGCTTGACTGCTGGAAACTGAGCAACTTGATTAGTCAGCTATTTAGGTGGATCGTACCTTTAGGCGAATCATTTTGAATAATCAATATCATCAAATAAAAAAAATAAAAAAATAAAATAAATAAAAATAAAATAAAAAAACAGGATCGAGCTACACAATGGATACACGAAAAATACTTTTCGACGAATGAATCGTAACCCCGTGGGTATATAGTTCTCGCAGCTTGTCCAATCGCTGAGGAGATATAACCCATCAGGAATTCATGACCAATCGAGATCGTTCTCGTGGCTGCTTCTGCATTAACTCGGATAGTCCCCCTTCGTTTCGCGTCCTCGAGTTTCACGTGTGCTCACACATGCACTCGTGAACGTTGGCTGCATTCGAAGAAGGGGACAAATCGTCGAGTGCACCGGATCGACCGAGAAAAAAAAAAGAAAGATGCGTTATGCTCTCCTCCCTTCATCCCTTATTCCTCGCTGGAAAGCTTTCGATCTAAATGTCCGTTCGTTTACGCACGTATATGGACATGAAAAAGAAAAAAAAAACCAGATGGATCCCTCCGAGTTAACGCACCGAAACGCATCTCCTATTATGTTTGTTTATTTATTATTAATAGCTAATTCATAACAATCACATAATAGATGCACTGGGACATCTGACGTTATAGGTACGTACATATTCACGTACATGATATATATATATATATATATATATATATAT
>JAPYZJ010002105.1:0-31761 GCA_030522765.1 Ophioninae sp. B BG-2022a
CTTGAAAAATCGCAAAAAAAGAGGCAAAGGGGTATGTATGGAAAAATTGGCAAAAATCGATGGTCCAACTTTGAAATTCTGCCAAAAATCGAAAAATCACCGGATTTTAATGATAAAAAAAGCATTTTGAAGAGAAAATCATAACGAAGAGATTGAGCACAGAGTGGAGTAGCAAATCCTAAAGGAAAAAAAGTTATCGATGATTGAGTGAAAAAACTTTTTTCGCCCTAAAATCCAAAAAAATTTTGGATTTTTAATATTTTTTTTAATGGTCCATTTCGATGTAATTTAATCCCCTGAGCACGAATCTACCATTCATTTCCCCCAAAACCCAACATTTTTATGAAAAAATCGTAAAAAAACTTCTAAAAACACGATTTTTACGATTTTTTCATGAAAATTTTGGGTTCTGAAGGAAATGAATGGTAGATTCGTGCTCAGGGGATCAAATTGCTCATATCAATCGTCTCAGAATTTCACCCCCAACCTCCCATTTCAAGGATGACGTTCTTAATTGGGACACCCTGTATATATATATATATATATATATATATATATATATAAGTAATATACGGATGAAGGTTGAAAAACCAGACGTAACGTTTTTTCAAATTCGTAATTTATCAATTATTTGCTGAACTCGTTTCTTCAATATCCGTGCATGTGAACGAACAATAAAAACTTTAATGGTTCGTCATTCGATGAGGCTGCAACGTGCCATTTTTTCCTGGCCTCAAACAATTTGTTGCGTCTTAATTGTTTTATGGGATAATTCGTGGATAATTATGCCCGCGAGGTGAGTCCGTCACCGGGAACGAATTGCTAACAGTTATCATCCGGAGATTTAACATTCTGCGCTGATTTTAAACGCGAAATTATTTTTTTTTTAATTTGTTTTTTAGATATTCGATTTTATTTTGGTCTGATTTATAAAAATTAATAAGGAGCTTAGGAGAAATTAATTTTCGAATTTTTAACACGTAAATACGTTTGATCGATGTAGAATTGTTTTTGGATTTTTTTTTGTAATTTATTTTTTTTTAATTGAACTTTTTGTTGGAAATTTTTGTGATGTAAGAATTTATTAAGGGGTTTGTATATTTCTCAAAGACGTTTTATAATTTGCTCGAAAATGAAATGTTTTGGATAGGAAAAATTTGTTTGAAAAAAAAAACGCGTTTTTGAATTTTTGTTTGGTTTTGTTTGGGTTGAAAAATTGTTATTTATTTGGATGAAAGTTCAATTCTGAAATTCAACAATTTGAATTGAAATCGAACGAAAAGCTGGGACTTTGGGTCCCGGAGGTTGATTTAATTGTTTGGAGATACGAGTGTCGAATTGTTCTCGTATCGAGACGATTACCACCCATTCCACATTGGCCCGAACGAATAATCGTTTATCAATATTCACGCGATGGCTCTCGCGACACGAGCCACACCGATTGCCGGTTTGTGACGGGAATAACGAGCGCTAACCCTTTGCCTCACGTACCGAAGCTTATCCGCGCCAATTTACGACCGCTCATACATCCCGCAACAAATATATACGAATTAACCCTTGCAAATTACCACCTACTTCCGGTTTTCATTTTTTTCATCGCCCAAAGCCATTTTTCAAAAATACAAGTTATAAATCGATACCAAGTATTTACGAAATCGTACATTTCGATTTTTATGAAATCGCAAAGAAAATCATCGTAATTTATTTGCAAAAATAAATAGCTAAAAAACGATGCAATTTTATTGTGAAGCGTTATTACAATTATATAAAAAATATCATAAAATCATACATAATAAAGGATGAATACTTAGCGATTTTCATTTCGGAAATTATCTGAATATTGAATCTTATAAAATATTAAATCTCGATGAAAATCATAAAAAATTATATGAATTATAAAATATTGAGAAATAAAAATATATTTCAATACTTTTTCATAAAAAACTCATTTATACTTTAGGTATAAATGAACACTCTCAAAATAAATAATTGAACATTGATTCTCATAAACCGTTATCTGAAACTCGATAAAAATCATAAAAAATTATATAAATCACAAAGTATTAAAAAATACAAACTATTTTTCACTACTTTTCGATAAAATATAAATACTCTCAATAAACATCAATACTCTCAAAACAAACGATCATGAAAATCGTGAATCTAATGAAATAAAAAATCACAAAATATTCAGAACTAAAAATATTTTCCAATGTTTTGTCACAAACTTGTAAAATTAAATATCTTTATTCCTGATCGTGAAATTTCTTTTGTTCTCTATTTTCGTCCAAAAATATATTTTCCATAAACCGTAAAAATATTTTTTTATCATTTTTCTCCGATTATCCATTTCCGTTTTTTCATAGTTTTTGAAAACTTTATTTTCTTGCAGATCATCCTTGTATCGTGAAAAGCACTTGGACGAGGATAAGACTCGATTTTTAATTCTCGAGTCGTTTTTAACCCTCGAAAATTTTCGTGTCGTCATTCGCCGAGGTGAATTATTCGCGAAGTAATATCTCAGGTTTTGCCGCGTGTGCGCACTCGCGGAAGTGCGACCGAGCCCAAACTCAACCGAGAACGAGATTCCGTGCGTTCATGTCCGTGAGATATGCCCGAGAGTAAGTAAAAGTAGCAATAAAGCTGTCTCTTTAATCGTGTTCCTCTTGGCTCGGATATCAGCATTTTTGGCTTTTTCGAGGACGGTCCTCGAAGTTTTTTTTTCCATCGATCGTTGATTTCGGGGACAGAAGGGTCCTCGAACTCTCTTTCGGACAAGTACGAGTACGGGACCGATATGCAACTTCGAGGACAGTCCTCGAAAACGAATGTCCTCGAAATCACATTTTTTTTATCAAATATTTACGTAAAAATAAAAATAAATTTTTTTTTCGAGTTTTACTGGAGAATGCTAGATTTGAGCTGAACGAGAAATGGATACGTATCATCTCCGTACCACTCCTCCGTTTCCCTTGCACAAGTGAGATCGCGAAATGCCCTCTCCCTACGAGCTTTCTCCGAGGCCTTTTTTGTTCTCCTTATAGCCTCTCTGGTTCTGTCCACGAGACTCTCTCTTTCTGCTTTTTTTTTTTCTTCATTTGACAGCCTTGTTCCTTACTCGAAGCTGCTCGAAGTTCTCGATCCTCGAGTGTTGAATTTTCCCATAGCTACGTAAAAACGTACGAATTTTAAACAATAGGGGATTCGTAAAAAATCGATGAAAAATGAATAAAAGATAAAAGAAAAATTAATCGAATATTAATTTAAAAAAGCATGAAAACTGAATAAAAAATTAATGGAAGATTAATTCAAGAAGTGAATTAATTGAATTTAATTGAATAAATAATAAATGAAAAACCAATGAAAGATTAATCAAAAATCAATGATAAATTAATAAAAAAAGTAATGAAAAACATTTACATATCCCTTATACGTAAAAATATACGAGAAAAAGTGGGATACAAAAGTAAATTAATAATAAACAATACTAAAAAATTAATAAAAAACATTCAAGATTTTAATCGTCCTTTGTACGAATATAAGTATCAGTACGAATAAAATAAAAAAAACGAAAACTATAATTTTGGCACGAATTGTTTAACGGGTATCGATAAAAAGTGTTGAACTCTAGTTTTTATATAATAATTATATCAGGCTTGTTAGTTTGTTTGGGTTCTGCAAAATACGAAGCTATTTTATTTATTCACTAGGAGTAGGTATACGCGGCGCCAAATGTCTTTTTATTTTTAAATATTTATATATTTATATAGTTTTAATATTTTTAAATATATAATTTAATATATTTTTTTATTATTCCCTCTTCGTTTTTTCACTCTTCTCACCTCTTTCTCTCTCTCTCTCTCTCTCTTCTTCGTCTCGATCAAGTGTAAATTGGTTCCGCAAATTAGACGTTGCGTACGATCATCTCCCGTGTTTAATCTCCTCGGGCTTGCCGCATGTCCGTATTTTATACGAGCGTGTGCTACGACCGATAAGTGACATCACCCGTCCTTGCGGCGATTACGTAAATGAGTGCATGTTTAATGCACAGCCACGAGTTTCCCGGTGACTCGATATATTATTCTAATCAATTTATTGCTTTTTTTTTTTATCATCATTAATGGAGACCCAATCAAGAATTTTTCTTTTCACGAACTTGCTAACCCTTTCAGTACGAAAAAAAAAAAATCTTTAAAAAAATTAATAACAATTAAATTGTTAATTCAGAGTCATATTTCAATGGCAGAGTCATATTTTTGTACGACCGTAAAATTTCGTACACCGGGTAATATTTCCACTTGTCATTCTTGGTGGCCTCGTATCTCGTTGAGCCAGCTGGGAATCGAATTTCACACTCGACATAAAATACCGTTTCGCACTCATCCCCAGCTGGAATTTCGTAAACTTCGTGAAGAACGGAGTTCCCTGAAGATAGATACTCAAGTAGAGGATACGTGGATTAATCCCCGTTTGACGGATCTGCTTTCATCGCGTTAACACCTCGAAGCTTAAGGGGTTAGGATACCGTGAGGACGCGAAAAGCAGGGTTATTTGATGAAACGAATTTTCGTCAAAAACAAACCCACACGGATCCAAAAAAGTCTAAGGAGACGCAAACAAACCCAAACAGGACGAAAAAATGTTCAAACAGACCTAAACAAACCCAAACAGATCCAAACAAACCTCAGTAACCCAGACAGACCCAAACGGACCCAAATAACCCAAACAGACCCAAAAAAATCCGGATAAACCCAAATAAGCTGAAACAAACCCGAACCAACCCAGACAGACCCAAAGAAACCCAAACAGATCGAAAGAAACCCAAACTTACCTAAAAAAAACCCAAAGAAACCCAAACTTATCTAAAGAACCCAAACAAACCCAAACTTACTTACAAAAACCCAAAGAAACCCAAACTTACCTAAAAAACCCGAAGAAACCCAAACAACCTCAAAAAATCGACGTGCGCTCCTACTATAATTAAACAAACCCAAACTTACCTAAAAACCCAAAGAAACCCAAACTTACCTAAAAAACCAAAAAAAACCCAAACTTACCTTAAAAACCCAAAGAAACCCAAAAAAACCCAAACTTAGATACCTAAAAAACCCAAAGAAACCCAAACTTACCTAAAAAACCCAAAGAAACCCAAACTTACCTAAAAAACCCAAAGAAACCCAAACAACCTCAAAAAATCAACGTGCGCTCCTACTATAATTAAACAAACCCAAACAAACTTACCTAAAAAACCCAAAGAAACCCAAACTTACCTAAAAAACCCAACGAAACCCAAACTTACCTTAAAAACCCAAAGAAACCCAAAAAAACCCAAACTTACCTAAAAAACCCAAAGAAACCTAAAAAAACCCAAACATACCTAAAAAACCCAAAGAAACCCAAACTTACCTAAAAAACCCAAAGAAACCCAAACAACCTCACAAAATCGACGTGCGTTCCTACTATGATTAAACAAACCCAAACAATTTTATAAAAAACCCATAGAAACCCAAACAAATATGTGACACAAAACGAGGATGTGGAAAGCCGAGAATGACTACATTGTAACCGACATCGGTGATATACAAAGGAGAAACGCAAGTTTCATAATCTAAATTCATGATGAGTCTTCGTGTTGGTACGATTGGGTATGGGGACACAAAGGCACACAATGATATTCTCTCAGCGATGGCTATGAATTTCATGTCCTCCTACACCACCTTCTCTTCCGGCATATGACCCTCGTTGCGTGACCCTTTTCTCGCTTTCGTCTCTCGCTTCCTCCGTCAGCTCTTTCTCTTTTCTTTTTCTTTCGTTTTTTTTTCCACGCTTTTAACGCCCGACGCTCGATTCACCCGACCTCGATTTTCGAACCGACGGTTCATCCTCGATCGGCACACTTGAAATCTTTTCGAGCGAACGCTTTCGGTAGCCCATTCTACTCGAAACGTACACTCCTGAATTACCCCTCGGCAACACCACCAAACTCACGCTTAGCAGTTGTCACGGTCTGCCGCGATTGTGTATTACGATTTCCATGACGTTCCCATCGTTCCAAAAACCCGAACACTTTTTTCCAATTGATTTCCAAAGTTTTTCAGTATTTTTTTCCTTTTCGAAGGGAAATACTTTGGAAATACTTTTTCATTTCGTAATTTCAGATACATAAGTAATACAGTCTTCATTTTTGTAAATTAATACGCGACAATTAAAAAATCTTTTTTTTTATTTGAAAACTGAAATAATATAATTATTAATATAAATAATATACAAAATTATTTTAATTCTCGGACAAAAAAAGACTTAATTGAAACAAAAAAGTATGACTCGATCATTATTGAAAAAATAATGTGTATTTGTTTAAAAAATTCACTTTTGCAAGCAAAAATGAATATATTAATGAATTCGCGAGAAAAATTCAGTTTTTCTCTAAAAATGTTTAAAAAATGTATTTACGTAACAACGAATATTTCTTTTTGTAAATGAAACGAATAAAATCATAAAAAAAGATTTGAACAAACTTTCAATTGTTATAAAAAATTACAATTATTATTTTACCAAACAGGCATTAAATTTTTGTCAAAAAAAAAATTTATTGAATCGAACCCAAACAAACCCAAACATATATATCATTCGAATAAAAAAACGATCGAGTTCTTGCGACGTTAAAATAAAATGCGAGAAAAAAAAGAAAGGATCGTTGGAACGCGGGCTTTTCGGTAGGCACGTGACGATTGATCGGTCTACCCGAGAGGAAATCGTAGAGGTCGAGACAATACGCGTATTAATAATTTCCTAGTGTTAAATAAATTGGTTTGCGCGCGCGGTGTGCCGGGTGTCGAAGTGCTTATTTTAGACGATAAGGTCGAGTCTCACGGAGCGTACGGGAGGAGCGCGGGTAAAACGAGCAAACGGGCGCGAGCGAGAACTTCGAGGTCAGACTTGGAGTGCCCGCGCGTGCCGCATTGTACGAACTTCGTTGCGTGTCCGTTACTTCGACTTCTCTCTCTTTTTTTTTTTTTCTCTCGTGTGAAGAACTCGAAATTTTCATGTATCAACGTCTCTTAGCAAGGTCTCGTGATCGATAACGAGGTTTCATCGACACGAGCCACTCTGCGTGACGTTTTTCAAAAAAACGACGTTTCACTAAAAAATCAAAATAATATACAAGTTTCAAAACCAAAAGATACCAAATGAACCATTAGAAAGCTTGATCGCAGCCAAATTGGACAGCAGTCTGCCATCAATAATAATTCGGATCAGGCAAAAAATCAATTTTGGAAAATCAGATTTCCATATTTGAGTTTTGAACGATTTCGAATTCGGAAATAATAAAAATATAATATTTGTGTTATTATAAAATATTATATTCTTATTATTTTCGAATTCGAAATGGTTCGAAACTCAAATATCAAAACTCGATCTTTTTTGAAATTTCTTTTCGTTTTTCAAATCGTTCAAAACTCAATTATCATAAATATTATATTATATTTTGTTACACTATTTTGTTATAAAATATTATATCTCATATCTAAACCTCCGTTTTCAAAAACGACAAAACCCCAATATTTTTCTTTCTTTCGAAATCACTCGAAACTCAAATATCGAAGTACGGATTACTGATTTCTTTTGTATTCAAATCATATTTTTCTTTATCCTAATTTTCTTCATTAATTTTTCTTTAAATAAAATTCGATTTAATTTTACAAATTAATTTTAAAAAAGTAAAACACTTCGAAAGAAAAAATCCTGTACATTCCAACGATTCAAACTTCAGCCCTGCACTTCCTGGACTTTGCATTCTTTTTTCGCAAAACTTCCAATACGTGTTTGTTTTTTCAAATTTATTATTGCACTCATCCATGATAAATCAAAAACAAAAAAAACATCCCTTCCCCCCTCTCCCCTTCCCCGGAGTACAGGCGATATCAAATGGTCTCTGGGCACTTCTGAAAAGTAAGGCGATACTTTTGTTCTTCGTGCAAATAGTCCGAGCTTAATGGGGTATAAAAGTTTATTGGTAGTGTGTATCGGGCGATAAAGAGTTTGGGGGTCGAAGAGGGAAGATGTTGGTGGTAGACAGAACGAGTATGTGCCCGAAATTTTGGCACGTCTCCAGTAATTGTTTGTGAGGTGTCTATAGCGAAGTATAAAGATCCTCGTGATCAAATCGTGGCGAATGGATCGTCGTGACCTTGGCTCTTGGGAGGAGAAATTCTCGCCAATTTTCTCACGAATCAAACGCCTCCAATGTGCGTCCATCAAGAGGACACACCGGAAAAGGTTGGATAGAATTTTTTGGGATTTTATGCCAGCTAGAGTTCTCGATCAATTTTTTTTTTTTTTTTTTTTTTTTAAGAAAGGTTTGAACCGAGAACGAAGCTTTGCCAACGAGGAGATTCGTACTTTATTTGTTAGGGAGGAGGCTGGTAAGAACGAGAGCCAAAGAAAACCAGCAGGAAAGACTCCACCAAGAGTTTGATACTTCTCGATGGCCTCGTAAAGTTGTCTAGTCAGTTACAACCCCCTCGTTCAATCTCACTCGCTCCGAGGCCAAATTGGAGAGAACTGTCCAGAAGTCCGTAGAATATAACCCTCCTGTAACCCAAACACAACCCTTCCTCGATCTATGGGGTATCAGAAACGCCCTTGGGCACTTTCAATCGAGGGAACTCTCGGTCATAATTTAGGACGAACTGCAATCAACCCTTCTTTCCTCTTCGCTTTGTCCTTTTGTCGATCTGTAAGCCCCTGAAGGTTTTTTAACCCTCATACTTTCCAAGTGATGTGAGGGGAAACGTTTCTTTTTTTTTTTAATAATTTTGGCCGATAGGGGAAGATCTAGTTTTTCTCAGTTGCAATTAGTTTATTTTTTCGCACTGCAATTCCTTATTTTTTCCCTGTTGCAATTCCCTAGTTTTTCGCACTGCAATTTCGTATTTTTACCCATTGCAATTTTTCAGTTTTTTTGCACTGCAATTCCTAATCTTTTTCCCCGTTGAAATTCCTCAGTTTTTTTGGACTGCAATTCCTTATTTGTTCCCCGTTGCAATTCCCCAGTTTTTTTTTAACTGCAATTCCGTATTTTTTTTCCCGTTGCAATTCCTCAGTTTTTTTGCACTGCAATTCCCTATTTTTTTTTTGTTGCAATTCCTCAGTTTTTTTGAACGGCAATTCCGTATTTTTTTCTCGTTGCAATTCCCCAGTTTTTTTTCACCGCAATTCCATATTTTATCCCGTAGCAATTCCCCAGTTTTTCCGCACTGCAATTCCGCGATTTTTCTCACCGCAATTCCCTACTGCAATTCCTCGATTTTTCTTACTACAATTCCCTACTAAAATTCCCCAATTTTTCTCCACTGCAATTCCCAAATTTTTCTCCATTACAATTCCCAGTTTTTCCCCACTCGAAATTCCCGAGTTTATCCCTGCTACAATTCCTCAATTCCCCCCTCTGATAATCTCCATTTTTTCCTGCAATTCCCAAATTCTTTCCCATTTTTCCCTCAATTTTTCCCGCTGAAAATCTCGTATGTTTCCCCACCGGAATTCCCCAAAATCACCTCACCATAATTTCTCAATTTTTCCCCACTGCGATTCCCTAGTTTTTTTCTTCCCCCGAGCAATTCCGGTCTTTTCGACGAAAAACGGACGGATCGTCGCGACATTAATCAAACACGTTAAGGGCTCGTTCATTCGCGAAAAAAGTGGCCCGGCAATGGCAGCCGGATGTTGGGCTAAGGCATTTGGGCTCCCAAGGAGGATGAAGGAGAAAGAGGACAGCCTCTTTTATGCTCCGCTTGGAAAACCCACCTTTTTATCTCCTCCTCGAGCTTAATATTAAATCTTCTTCTTGGGCAGGAAAACTCCTGAGATCTCGTGTACCTACTCATAAAGTTATAACTAGCGTGCAACGAAGGAAAAGTGAGAAGGGTGGGCAGGCGAGAAAGAAAATTGCGTTGGAGGGGGAAAGAGGCCTGGAGGGGGGGGGGGGGTTAGGATCAAGGCGAAAGAGCCGAAGTAAACTTTGGTGAATTATGGGATAGAAGCGAGTCTAAAGGGAGAAAAAGAAGGGGAAGACCATGCCCCCTGATAACCACCCTTCTTGCAACCCCTGCTGGCTTTGAATGCTCGAACGAACCGGAAGGAGAATGGGGGCCAAACGGTGGATCATTGATCCACGAAAGAAGAAGAAGAAGGAGAAGAAGGAGGATGAGGTACCTTCCAGCTTCCGCATGGCCAACCGTGAAGGCTTTTCGTATGCCTGGCAACCCCTTAAAAGGCTAGATGTACTCGCCCAGGTACATATTTCTCTTATCAATCTGTCGCTCTATCTTCTTCGCCCCCCGTCAAAATCTCCTTTTCATTAAGAATGTGAAAGACGGTGGCGTTGAAATTTTCAACCGTGGATTTTCAAAAGCGATTTTCACGGCGAAAATCGCTTTTCAATTTTCGATCTTTTTTTTTTTTGTCAGTTTATGTTTTTGAAGATAAGTGAAGGGTATGGGGTTGAAGCTTGGAAGTTTAAATCCAAACTTTGTTTGAATTTAAATTTCAAATTTTTTAAATTTTTGTACTTTTGTTTTATTTGTTTATTTTTATTTGTTTATTTTTATTTTTTTATTTTTGTTTTATTTCTTTATTTACATTTCTTTATTTTTGTTTCATTTCTCTATTTAGATTTTTTTAATTTTTGTTTGGGTTTGTATAGGTTTTTGAAACTTTCGTTTTTAATTTCGTATGTTTATTTCTAAAATGTTTTTTTCAATTTTAAATTATCATTTCAAAGCATTCGTTTTAATTTTCTATTTTCATTTCCAAAATTGTTGTTTCAATCTTTTGTTTCAATTTCCAAAATAGAAAAAGAAAACGATGGTGAAAAGGACGACGCGTGAGAAATCCTTTTTATTAAATTCGTATTTTCTCACAGTGTCTGCAAAGCTCCGATAAATTGAAAAATCCACACGACGTTTTTCACGAAATTTCCTCGATGTTCCAATATGAATCAAGGTTCCAATATGAGACCAACTTACCGAAAATACTCCCGCAAAACTTTTGGGAGCACTCGCGGAAAAACAGTACTCGTTGATAGCCGTGATTTCCCTGGGGAGGATTCATACGATATTCCCGGATTATCCGATCCTTATTTACCAGCCACACAAACGAACAACCCTTAAGCGGATTTACTTTTCCATCCACTGCAGCTGGAGCCACGGAGCTCATTTATTTAGCGCTTAATTAAATTATCTTCGTTGGCGATTTAATGAAATTGATGAAGAGACTGGAGAATTTATAGGGTGTTCCCCATATTGATGCAAGATTTTCTCGATACTTCGAACAAAATTAAGGATAGGGAAAAAATTGTTTTTATATAAGGATTAGAATATAAATATATAAAACTTATTAAGTATATATTATTTTACAAACACCTTTGACAAAGCAAATAAAATTAATAATTTTTTATTCACAAAAAATTATGAATTCATTCATGAATTATATTTTTGTGAATTTTTTCTTTTTTTAAACTGCTTTTTTTTATAAACATATTTCAATGTAAAGCAGAATTTATCATACATAAAAATTCGCCAGAATTTATTTTCTCACAATTTTAAGGTAAAATGAATAAAAAAATTTTTTTAATTTTAACAAATCCAAACGAAATGGACAAAAAAAATTTTTTTAATACGAACAAGCGCAAACAAACTGGACAAAAATATTTTTAAAAAATTCAACCAAACCCAAACAAACTGGACAAAATAATTTTTATAAAATCCAATCAAACCCAAACAAACTGGACAAAATTATTTTCAAAAAATCCAAACAAACCCAAACAAAATAAATTAAATTATTAATTCATACTAGATAATAATTTCGAAAAATAAATTGCAGTTTACTATGCACTGTGATCCATTGCTAGCTGCAATCTTTTCTTTTTTTTTCGTGTTTCGATAATTGGATATTTGACATCGTGCTAAATTTTCTTCAGTTTCCCCGTGCCCTCTTGCGAGCAGGAAATCGATATTGAAAGCGATGACAAATGTTGCTAGAACAATGATGATCGTGATAACGAGAGATAAGCGTTGGTCTCCGATTGATCGAATTACACGGTTACCTCGAATCGAGTGTACCTTCATGAATGAAAGCTTAATCAATGGCGAACCGCAACGGAGACGCGGACAATTCCTGTGTCCCAACCTGTGCTAATTAACGAGGCGAAACCCAAGCGGATACAGATTAATTGCAGGACGGAGTGGAACCTTCGGGTCCTCCGGAGAATCGATTTCGCGCTGATAGTGGTATCATGTCCGGTCCCCTAGAGACCTCTACAACGAGCTTCAGAGTTCGATTGAGTTTCGACCACCCTTCCATTTCTTTCCCTTCGCACCAGACCCTCCACGCGAAATCCCAATCCTCTTGCATTATTACTGCGAGAAATTCCATCAGCAAGAATTATCTCGTTGCTTGGAAACGGTCGAATCCTCAAAATGCTTTTTTTTCTCAATTTTACAAGTTTCAAAAAGTACTACTTTGGGCTCTCGAAAAATTATCAAAGAATTTTTTATATCGTTATGAATAGAGATATTAATACAGGGTTTATTAGGTTTTATAAATACACTCTTGAAATACACTTAAAAAAATTAATTACATATTTTATGCATTTTTTAATAATAAATAATGAAACATATTTAAATAATATTTTAATCGAAATAATAAAAATTGCATACATTACGTAATACATATTTTTATGTTTTTCGAGTGTGTGTTTATTAAACCTAATAAACCCTGCATTAATATCTTTATTTTTAATTATATTGAAAATTCTTGTATAGTTTTTCGAGAGCCTAAAGTTGAATTTTTTTAACTTGTAAAATAGCGAGAAAAAGACAAAATATAAATTTAATAATAATAATAATATAATTGATTGATAAAAACTACAAACCTAACGTTGCCATATGGCAACAGTCTAATACTCAAAATTGGGAGATTTTGAATTTTTTTTGTCATCATCATATTAACTGGTCATTATTCAACCCAAATATAAAGATAAAAATGGAAAAATTGAATTTCAAAAACTCAGTCCCTAACGGATTAATGGTAAATTAAAGCGGGCAGTTTTATTTTACTTCGGTATCTACCCACGGTCTGAATAAGAAACGTACACATTCGTGAAAGAAATTGACCTATAGAGTCTCACACCTTGACCGAGTTCGCCTCGTATCCGTATCCTCTGTCTTGACTTTGACCCTATTATCAACGCGGGCACACAAACCATCGGACCATCTAATCCCAACGTTTCGTAATGATCTATAGCTTTTAACCGACCAGTGTCGAAACATCGAAGTTTCCCATCCTTTCCCTTCTCGAAATCCGATAAACGATGAAATTATTTACCATACCGTTTTTTTTTAATTTTTCAGACTCAAAAAATGATAAATGATAAATATGATAAACGTTTGACTGATCGATCAGCTAATACTGCCATCAATGACGCAACATGAAACGCCGTGTATTTATTTCCCGTCGAATCTGCTTTAATAACGGGAACGCACGAGAAGTCGACCTTCAAGTTGAAGTTTTGTTTCGATATCGAGTCTGACGAAATTTTTTTTGGATCTTCATGAATATACAGATAAAAATTGTTGGAAGCACGTGTCATCAAGGTTTTCAAATGGCGAGGCCACGAAAGAATATCTACTTTTACGGAAGCTGATAACCGTGCCTTATCAGCTTCCATCATCTTTTCGTGATCTGTACACTCGGTGAGTTTGCGATGGATGATAAAGTTAGGTTTACCTGACAGCTGGATCTCTCTGGCAGCTTTGGGATCCTCTTATGTTGCGTCACCTCTACCAGTCGTTTCTGGAGTTTGTACTTTGGATTTGGGTCTGCAAGTTTGCTTTTCGTGACGTTCCTAATGTCCAGCCACAGTTGGAAAGATCGAATGATGATTGGTGGATTTCGAATCGTCAAGATCTAGAAACAAACTGGAAATATTCATTGATGGAGTTATTTTGATAGCCCAGGCCTCTCATTTTGGTTGAGTTTTTTTGGGTTTGTTTGGGTCTAGATCTAGAAACAAACTGGAAAAATTCATTGATGGAGTTATTTCGATAGCCCAGGTCTCCCATTTTGTTGGAAATGGTAGTGAAGCTTCTAGGTTATGTTACGTGACCATTTCTAGTCCCCTGGGGGGTCTGGGGTCTTTATAGACTGGGGCAGGTGTTCCAGTTGTCTATAGAGATTCCACTTTGGGTTTGGGATGTTTCTTGATATCCTGATGGGGATTTTTGATTATCTGATGGGAATGT
Source organism: Ophioninae sp. B BG-2022a (assembly GCA_030522765.1). Lineage (NCBI taxonomy): Eukaryota > Metazoa > Arthropoda > Insecta > Hymenoptera > Ichneumonidae > Ophioninae sp. B BG-2022a. The sequence continues at coordinate 14,307 of JAPYZJ010002105.1, forward strand.
TTGATGTCCTGATGAGGATTTTTGATTTTCTGATGGCATATTTGATTTTCTCATGGGAACGTTTGATGGCCTGATGAGGATGTTTGATTTTCTGATGGGGATGTTTCATTTTTAATGGGAATCTTTCATTTGTTGCTGGAGATGTTTGATTTTCTCATGGAGATGTTTATTTGGGTCTGTCTGAATTTTCTGATGGGGATTGGAGACTTTTTGATGGGGATTTCCAAATGTTTCTTGATTTTTCCAAATTTTCTTTGGTTTCCTGATGTTTCTTTTTACGATATCTCCACCTTTTATTCCATTCCAATCCGTCATCACATCTGGCTCGTAAAAGCTCCAAAAAAGTCTTTCGAGTTTCCTGACGGCGCCATCTTGATAACCCCGTCCGCCATTTTGTTAAAAACAGTAGTCCACTTTCTAGGCTGTCTACCAGACGAATCTGGCAGAAAAAGGTGCCATATTTCTACTAGCTTTATCGTTCAAAGCCAAAGATCATTAGAAAGCCACAAAATGCACCGAACGATGAACCATCCTTGGAAATTATAGTTTTTGTCTTTTTTTAACGTGCCAATGGAAACGCAACGATGCAAGAGGCCTTGTTGATCGCGCGTTCGCAGATGACCGCGATGATCGTTTCAAAAGGTTCCCTAAAGGTTTTCATGGAATTCTCGTATGTTTGCCTCGACGCAGGCAATAACGCCGCTGCGGTTACTGTGCATAAACAGTTTGCCCGCTTCCATATCGCCGATTCATTATAATTCTATTTGTACGCGGCTGGCGAACGAGAAATTTGTTTATTCAATTTTGTAACTGCGCCTCCGGTAACGCTTGCACGTTGCATTATCGCGGATATCATCGAGGTTAGTTTTCCCTTGGTCCACAACTAAAATGTCGACCAAAAAGCAATATGTGAGCGCATACGAAGTCATACGATAAATAAATTTGGATATGTACATATAAATCTTTTCGCCACCGTGCTATCTATTTTTTTTTATTTAAAAAAAATCACTTTTTATTTTAGCTGTTGGTAACTCGGTTGGAAAATCCTGTAGAGCTTTTCAAAAAAGTCCTCAAATCAGAAATTCCAGTCCGAAAACTGGATTCACTGATATTTTTGTAAAATAATTAAATTATAAAATATTTACAGCAGCTAAAAGTAAAAAAAGAAAAATAAATAAGATAGTAGCGATAATCAAGAGTACACATTTTATCATTTCTTTTTTTACTTTTAACTCAATTTACTTTAATAATTAAAAGTTCAAAAATTGTAAAATATTTACGATAATTAAATATGGAAAAGCCCTCGTGTTTTCTACTTTTAATTATCGACAATGTTTTCTAATTTTTAAAAACTTTTAATTATCGTCAATATCTTAAAATAATTTTTTACTTTTAATTTATCGTAAATAACTGATAATTTTTGATTACTTTGAAATATCGTAAATATTTTATAATCTTTTTTGTTTGCTTTTGAAACAGTTACTATTATCGTGTCATTTTTTTTACGACAATTGCATTTTTAATTCTATCGGAATTAAAAATGCTTTTTATTGATAACGATCGTTCTTATATTTAATTTTCTTTTTTTTTTGTTTTTTTTTTGTTTTTTTTTTCGTCCACCTTCCACCTGTCTCCCTTCTCACGAGTCTTTCTCTACGTGCGCTCTTCTTGCATCGCGCCTTTCTCCAACCGTATAACCGAGTCACGAAGATAAGAGCGCGGTCCTCACTTTGGATCTACTCCAATTCACTTGACTAGGTATATACGTATCCTCTCTTTTTTCTCTTTTTTTTTCTCTCTCTCTCTCTCTCTCTCTTTCGCTTACGTGCACCGTATAAGCCACGACGAATCGACGAAGCAAAAGTGCCAACAGCATCTCGTCGTCCGTTGCGGCCTTTCACCACTGAATCTCAAATCTCAATCGCGCGTTCCGCGAGACACATTTTCTCCGGGTGAAAATTGTGAAAGGATGCGAGAGCGTGAACCGGGCGTTTCGGTAGAGAAAATTGCCCCAACGCTTGTGGATGAGAAAATCATTGGATTGAAAATTGCGTCTTTTTAATTCGGTGAAAATTATTCCTTTTTTTTTTCGATTTTTATTTTCGAGTATTTCAGCTACGAAAAAAATATTTTTGATTTTGAAAACCAAAAAAAAAAAAATTGCGGAATTATGGAAATTAAATTAATAAGGAATTAAAACAAAAATAAATGTGATTTTCTTTCCAATCTATAAAAATCGATATTTTTATTGTGTATTTTCAGCAATGGAAAATTCAACATCTTTTATTTATTAATATCAACCAATTATATTAAAAATTCATTTTTTCAATTCATCAGATTTCTTTCACATGATTCCAAAATCGCTCGTCTATTTTTCAAAACTCAAAAGATCCTCAACAAAAGTCTAAAAAAAAATCAATTAACACCTTAAAAAATCGTAATAAAAATTTTAAAAAAATCCAAACGTTCTAACGAAACGACCTATGAACCAATCACATTAGTGAACCTCCGAATCAACGAAAAAACCTCAAAATAGCCGAAAAAAAGAAAAACATTTTCATGGTTTTTCAAAATATCAGTTGGCGAGGAGAAACAATGTAAAAAAACGAGAGCTTTCCACAAGAGGACTTTATAATTGTTACGAGGTTGCGTAGGCGTTGCTCTTTATTAATACGAACGGTAATTGCTGTGATTAGATTCGGTGTACCGAAGTGTGGATTATAGAGTGGAGGAGAAGGAGACGAGATCGACGAGGGGTTAGGTCGAGGCATTGTCGTTGCCACCCTTAGTTTTGCCCACGTGGGGGTTTGTACATTGAGAGGGGTGAAACCTCGGTTCTGTTCAGCCTTATTCCTGTGGATTTCTCTCTCTCTCTCTCCATCTCCCTGACTCGATCGTCGACGTCCTCGTTGTCGTCGTACATTGCCGAGGTCGAGACTCGTGAATCGACTTGACACGAAACGATGCCGCTCCGTTTTCAATGCAAAAGGTTTTATAGCGAGAACACGAGTATGAGGCTGCACAAATTGGCAGACTATATATATATGGGTTATTCCATGCCGATTCGTCCTGTGATTTTTTATATTATTGTACTATCTCTGAAAAGCACTCGAGAATTTTTTCAGATTTTTTTGGAACGATTTGACTTCACAATATTTTTTATTAAAAAAATTAGTGCCAAAATTTTTAAATCGGAAAAAATGACAAAAGTCGAGTATCAAACACTGCCAGCGTTGGAAAAAGTAGGCACGCGGTACGTTTGGCCTAAAAGAGGCGTTTTTTCGAAAAACAGAAGTTTCGGGGTCTTTGGGTCTAGATTTGTACTTTCGGTAGAAACTCGGGTAGATTCGTAATCAGCGGAAAATTTACGATTAAATAGACCCTTTGAAGAGTTTAAAAGAGGAAAAAAATATTTTTCGACCTTCCAGGCCAGTTTTCCGAAATCTCAAAAATCACGAAATTTCAAAAGGTCGTAGGGTGAGCTTTTTTTTAGCTAGGGAGATTTATTTGGTGGGTTTGGAAAAGGTTTTTGCCTGACTTAAATAATGGCGTTGGATTCGCATCGCTATCTCGTATAGTTTTTTCGGGAGGTCCAATTGAAAAATCGAAAAAAAAGAGGCAAAGGGGTATGTATGGAAAAATTGGGAAAAATCGATGATCCAACTTTGAAATTCTGCCAAAAATCGAAAAATCATTGGATTTTAATGATAAAAAAAGCATTTTAAAGAGAAAACTATAACGAAGCGATTGAGCACAGAGTGGAGTGGCAAATCCTAAAGGAAAAAAAGTTATCGATGATTGAGTAAAAAAACTACTTTTCCCCAAAAATCCAAAAAAAAAATTGGTTTTCTAATAATTTTTTTACTCATTCATTTCGATGTAATTTAATCCCCTGAGCACGAATCTATCATTCATTTCCCCCGCAGCCCAAAATTTTCATGAAAAAATTGTAAAAACTCCTTAAAACACGATTTTCGTTGCTTTGTGCAAGTGCTTTCGACGAAAATTCAATTATATTCGTAATCAGCGGAAAATATCCGATTGGATACCTTTGAAAAAATTGACCATTAAAAAAAACACAATTTCCATTTCACCATTAAAAAAAAAAAGGAGTTTTATCGCAATCGTCGTAATAGCAGCCACCACGTTATTCTTTATATCTCGAATCTCGAAGGTTTTTGCCAGGCTCGATAGATCCTATAATAAGCGAAGCGAAGGGAATTCCGATAGTCATGCATCACCCTGTACATAGACCTGTACACTACCCCATTGTGTAGGATGTGTAAAACCGCTCGTCGTCTACCCCGTACAACAAAAATAGATGAGAAAGATGGAAGCAGGTTAGGCACAGAGATAGTTAGATAGAGGGTGGGAAAACAGTAGGAAACGAGGGATGAAAAGCGATACGTAGCTATAGAGCTGGGCAAAAGTACATACTCCGTACAGTCGACTCTCCCACGAGTCAATATGCTCAAACTCCTTCAAACTTTGCTAATAGCAATTACGAAAGGTTCATTACGTTGTATTGACAAAAAAATCATATTTTACGTCCGTCAAAAATGTCCACCAAATTTCAGATATTAATCGAAAGGGAATTTCTAATTGCTTAATGTTTTTTGGACGACCAGAAAGTTACTATTAAATTATCAACAAAATCAATGATCTTTTGTGTCTGCAAAAAATCATTGAAAACGATTTACCTTTTTACCGTTATCTCTGTTTTTATGAGATGTATAGAAAAATTCTTCCTACAAAAGTTGTTCTACGTGAAGTCATCTACAAAATGAGTCCTATAAAAGAATCACGTAGGACTGATAGTTTACCGGCAAATTGTCATTAGATAACTACTTTTCAACTATCATTTCTATCTGATTTTTCTATAGGTTAATGAAACTCGAAACATATGTAATAATCAAAAATAAATATTGAAAATGCAATGAAAGATAAAATAAAAATGAATATTATAAATACATGTATGGAAACGAATAATAATTATAAAAGAAATAAAATAAATATAAAAACCCAATAATAATAATAATAATAATAATAATAATAAACAAACCTTTACATTACTAAATTATTTTTTATCCTATGCTTAAATAAATATTTGACATAATTATTCCCATACATTAAAATGATCAAATAAGTAATGCAAATACAGAAATAAAAACAGTAAATAAATTACAGTAAATAAAAACAAAGATAATATAATTAAATAATAATAACATAACCTATCCAACCCGTCTTCTCTCCCAGTTGTTTCCCTACCAATAACAAGCCTCCAAAATGAACCCCCTCCAGGTCCAGATTCGTGGAGGGGGTTCTTGGAGATTCGGTGAGATACGAGGGTTTCCACTGTACCCATGAATACAGGTATACAAAAGTGAACGTGTGTTCATGAGAGAAGATAGATAGAAAGAAAGAGAAAAAGAGAGAGAGAGAGAGAGAGAGGGAGACAGGTCGAGGCGTTCTATCGACCAGCCAGCTATCCAGCCAGAGCCAGCGGCTCGTCCCGTGACCTGACCTCGTCTGAACCCTCCATTCCACTCTCTGCCTCGCTCAACTCCACCACCACCACCACCACCACCACCAAGGGAAGCTCTACCACCTCCGCTGCAACACGAGGGCAACGCGCATACTGTAGCTTCCCTCTCGTCCCCTCCGAGCCTTTCTCTCTCTCTATGCAAGTACTAACCACACTCTGGGTCTGCACCAACTACCCCCGACTCACCCCCCACCCCCGTTCGCCACCCCCGATCCCGAGGGCGTTCTCCAGCAGTACGGACGTTTCTCGATGCGATATTAACCTCCCCACCTACCATCCGGTTACCCTCGTACCCGAACGAGCGAGTTTGCCATACCAACCCTCCCCCACCCCCTACAGAACTACCCCTTACCGAAACTACCACCATGATCAACGAATGCCGCGCGCTTTTCGTAGAACGGGGAAACTCCATCTCTTCTGATGCTGTTACTGCTCCCATTTTCCTGGTTCCGACCCCCCAACCCCCGAACCAACCCCCTCCCGGATTTTCTTCTTTTCTACTTTTCTTCGAGTATCGGCTTCTACAGATTACACGGAGGATATATCGCGACGGGAATTGTTCGAAGTATATATACGCTCCGGAATATTTCTGAAAGACAACCTCGTAGTTGGCCTCGTAACTCACCGAATCTCCAAGAACCCCCTCCACGAAACTGGACCTGGAGGGGGTTCATTTCGGAGGCTCGTCATTGGTAGGGAAACAATTGGGAGGGGAGACGGCTTGGTTAGGTTATGTTATTATTATTTAATTCTATTGTCTTTGTTTTTATTTACTGTATTTTACTTATTGTTTTTATTTCTGTATTTGCATTACTTATTTGATCATTTTTATGTATGGGAATAATTATGTGAAGTATTTATTTAAGCATAGGATAAAAAATAATTTAGTAATGTAAAGGTTTGTTTATTATTATTATTATTATTATTATTGTTATTGGGTTTTTATATTTATTTTATTTTTTTTATAATTATTATTCGTTTCCATACATGTATTTATAATATTCATTTTTTATTTTATCTTTCATTGCATTTTCAATATTTATTTTTGATTATCACGTATGTTTCGAGTTTTATTAACCTATAGAAAAATCAGATAGAAATGATAGTTGAAAAGTAGTTATCTAATGACAATTTGCCGGTAAACTATCAGTCGTACGTGATTCTTTTATAGGACTCATTTTGTAGATGACTTCACGTAAAACAACTTTTGTGGGAAGAATTTTTCTATTAAACCCCTTTACGTTTGGAGGTTTTTACCCCCACTGATGTTGCATTTCCTTTGTTTCTTCGATTCTGACAAGATCGAGCTCGATTCGGAATTTCTTCGAACTGGTAGTATGGAATTTTGAGGCGTTAGAGATTTTTTCGAAAAAAAAATTTTTCGAATCAAACTTCGAAATTTTTTGGGAGGAAAAAAAATTTTTTTTTTTCGAAAAAAATTTCGAGATTCTTTGGGAGGGATCGACTTTGAACTCGTCCGAAAGCTGTCGAGCATCTAACTATTTTACGGGAACACGTTTTATCGGGTATATTGGAATTTCGTCGATAAATTCCTACCCCCCACTCGAAACTCTCCATGTCGACGGGTTCCAATGAAAATAAAACATTCGCGATGTATCAGGTATCTCATTGATCTCATTCGGTTTGTTTGGGTTTTTGAGAGGGGGTGGGGGGTGGAAGAGTGAATCTAAAAAAAACATCGCGGTTTAACGAATTTTATTAATTGCTCGCTCGATCGTCGAATCCACGAGTTGCTTATCGAAGCAATCCAATTAGCGAGTGAAACATTTTTAATTCAAGTAGATTAATTAATCGGAGGTCGGTGTGAAACGGATGGAAGTTCTCGCCACAGCTGATATTGACAGGTGGTTTATACTCTTTTTAGTCGTTTTTTTTTTCTTTCAGCGGAAAAGTGAGTGTGAACTTTTGGCTCTGCTCGATTTTTTCTCAGCCGATCAGATAAAAATAAACGAGAAAAAGATTTTTTACCATAAAACGACATGAGTTTCAAATAAACCCTTAAAAATTGCTTTCGTTCTTCGAAGGTCCATCGAAAGTCCAATTTATGATCCCCAACGTACAAAATACAGAGAAAATGAAAAATGAAAAATTAAAAATCAAAAATTAAAAATTAAAAAATAAAAATTAAAAAATTAAAAATTAAAATTAAAAAATTAAAATTAAAAATTAAAATTAAAAATTGAAAATAAAAAATAAAAAATTCAAAATAAAAATCAAAATAAAAATTCAAAATTAAAACCATAATAAAAATTCCCAATTCAAAAGTCAATCCCCCCCGCTTCGCCTCTTCTTCCCTCCCTCCCCTATACACGTCATTTTCTCCCTAAAACGACCCAACTTTCAAAAAAAAAACCCTTAAAAATCGCTTTGGTCCTTCGAAGGTCAATCTCATACACGATCCCCAACAACAAAATAAAGAGAAAAATAAAAATGAACAAAAATATTAAAAATCTTAACTAAATCTCCCCCCCCCCACTTCCTCTTCCTTCCATTCTCTCCTTCCTTCGTTCTCGCAATTACGATAGAATTCAAGCCCGAATCCCTTAGCGCAAAATAATCGTGAATTCGCGAGAAGTAGAACGGGACAATTACGAGGGACGTTTCGTCCCGTATTGTTCGTTTTACGAGGAGCGTAAGCACAATAATTGTACACGTACTATAGAGCTATCACGAACGAGCTGTAATAAGCGACACATCATTACGGTGAGAGAGAGAGAGAGAGAGAGGGAGAGAGAGAGAGAGAGAGAGAGAGAGAGAGAGAGAGAGAGAGAGAGAGAGAGAGAGAGAGAGAGAGAGAGAGAGANTGATTGATTGATATAATTTATTATGCCCTAGCGTACTTTCGGGCAAACAAATGAATAAATGATACAATAACAAAAACAATACAATAATAATAATAATAATAAAATAATAATAATAATAATAATAATAATAATAATAGCAATAATAACAATGATAAAGAATAATAATAGTAATAATAACAATGATAAAGAATAATAAATAATAATAATTATTATTATATTATAATTATAACCCTTTAAAATTGAAATATATTATAATTATATATAATATAATTATAATATAATTATATTATAATTATATTATAATTATAATATTATTATTATATAATAATAATTATAGGGAGAGAGAGAGAGAAAGAGAGAGAGAGAGAGGGAGGGGGGGGGGGTTGGCGGTAGTACGATATATACACAAGCGATTTCGAGAGGGACAGAGAAGGAAAAACGACTCCGCCCGTTGGCACATTCACTCTTCTCCGTGGTCGGTTCATGCGAGAGCATGCAACCCGAGACCCGTACCGCATTTGGTGGTGCAATCGCGTAAACAGGCTTTAGAAAGCATGTGTGTATATGCGGCAATCACGGGTGGCCCTCGGATATGCCACGCGGCTGCTCCCAATCTCAATTTCGAACAGACCCATACAGACGGCGCATACGCGTTACAGGCTCGGGACAATCACTTTCGTAAATGTACAACGAGAGCAATGCAAACGCACTTTCAAACGTATTTCAAACGTTTCGAGTTTCCCCCGGGAGCTTTTTTTTTGTTTTTTTTTTTAATGATTTTTTTTTCGTATTTTTGATGATTTTTAATTTTTTTAAATTTTATTTCGTGTTTTAGGATAGTGCTGTGTTTGCTTTTTATTTTTATTTTTGATAACAAGGGTTTTAGTTTTCGTTGGGTTTGTTTTTATTTTTTTATTATTGATTTTTTGTTTTTTTTTTTTTGTTATTTTGATTTTCTTTGGTGTTTTATGAAAATTGTTGTGCTTGTTTTTTTTTATTTTTATTTTTAGTAATGAGTGTTTTATTTTTGTTTGGGTTTGTTTTCATTATTTTATAATATATTTAAAAAATTTTTTCAATTATGTCCTTATTTTTATTCTATTTGGTGTTTTACGAAAATTGTTGTCTTTGTCTTTTTATTTTGATTTTTGGTAATGAGTGTTTTATTTTTGTTTGGGTTGATTTTCATTTTTTTCTAATAGATTTTTTATTGTTTTTTTTTTAAATTAATTTGTTTGATGTTTATTTAAATAAATAAAAATCTCTTGATTTAAATTTGAATTTAACGAAAGGAGGGGGTTGAAGGGACAGGAAATTTGTAGAAATTCGATGTAACGGGGTTTAATCGTAGCTTCGAAGAGTCGAGAGAAACGAACGAACGTCCAACAGGATAAAATTAGCATTTGGTTTTCGAGTCGTGTATCGCAAGAGATCCGGTGGGTTGTAGTCATCGCGAAAGTGAGCACCGCTTATTATCCTGTTACAAGGGTTACGGCACACAATCCCTCTCGCGTTTCGTATACTGAAATCCAACTAGCGAAATAACTTTGCTACCTACGGGCAGGTTAATAGGCAAATGTTTGCAATTCCGCGGAGAGCACAGCGATCGAAGCGAAACACTCGAAGCCTCGGGTTGCCTTCTATACCTAAGTCTATATTACGTGTAAAATTCCATCGAGGGGAGAAGGCATACGTGTCTGTGTCCCTCTCTCTTTTCCTCTCTCTCTCTCTCTCTCTTTTGTATGTACAACAAAGCACGAATATTTCCATCGAGTTATGGTCGAATGGATCAAACGACCCAAACAATCTTTACATGTAGAGGACAAAAACTTTTTCGATTGAAATTCCAGAAGAGAAATTTTGGACCAGCCATATTGCTGTTCATTTTTTATTAGATTCGAATTTTTTAAAGAAACGTTTCTATTATTTTTTAAATATTTAATTGAAATTATTTATTTGAGTAATTATTGTGTAATTTATTTGTGAAAAAAAATATTGTTAAACGAATGTTTTTTTGAAATTTCTGAAGAAATTTTGAAACTGGCATTATTTTGGTTTATAGTTTATTATATTGGTATTTTTCTAAGAAACGTTTTTATTTTGAAAAATATTTAATTGAAATTATTTATTTGAGTAATTATTGTGTAATTTATTTGTAAAAAGGAATATTTTCAAACGAATGTTTTTTTGCTTGAAATTTCTGAAGAAATTTTGAAACTGGCATTATTTTTGTTTATAGTTTATTAAATTGGTATTTTTATAAGAAACGTTTTTCTTTTTTTTCGATTTAATTGTAACTATTTATTTGTGTAATTTCTTTGTGAAAATAAATATTTATAAACTGGAACATAACATTGCAATTATTTTTTTTTATAAATGATTGCACAAATAAATATACAATTATTGAATAATTTAATAATAATTGTATAAATAATAATTGAGAAATGAAATTTGTAGAAAATACTAAACCTACTTAGATACTTAGATCGAGTATCGATTATTGGCATACTTCATTGAACTTGGTAATAAATTTGGGAGGCCTTGGGTAAATTTAAATAATCGATAAGGTCCGTTTAAAATGCGACAGTTCGATAATTCTGACGTAACGAATTTATTCAGTCGCGAAGAGCATTCGTCGAGCAGGAACCTCGCAACTTCGACTTCCGTTGTCTTCATCGAAACTTGCTGAATTCTCGTCACGAGAAAGTTACGTGTGACCAGTCGAGTGAGTTGTGTTTCGTCGCGAACTTTGTCGTTCCTCGGCTCGTCGAGCCGCAAAAAGTTAAAAAAAGAAAAGTAACTTTTTTTTCACCTACCGTGTGAATATCTTTTTTCCATCGAGCGTCAACTGATAAATGGCGATTAATGGAGTAGATTATCGATTTATCATCGATGATTTTTTATCGGCAAAAATTGAGACATTATTACTAATTGAACGATATCAATTAATTGATTATCCATATATTACATTTATTTCAGATTTTCATATTTTTATTTTCATTAAATTATAATTATTATGTAAAGGCATAAATAATTTTCTAATAAACAATAATAAATAGAATATTACCATATATTTCGATAATAATTCTCGTAATAATAATACAATAATAATTATTCATCGTAATTTCTATCATTCTTCTTTCACTATTATTGTTCTTCTTGCAATAATTTATTTTTGTTACATTTTTCTAATCGTTGTTTAACAGAAATTTAATTAAACACGAATCAATTAATTTACATGATAATGCACGAAATCGAATAAATAAACAGGATAAGATAAAGAAGAAATGAAATACATTTTTATAAATAAAATAAACAAAACATCACATAAATAAATAAAGAAATAAATAAAATAAGAAAGTAATAAAATAATCTTTTAAAAATAAAATAAACAAAAAATCAAATAAATAAATATAACCCAAACAAACAATCACAATTGTATTAATCGAGTTACTTTTGAGCCAATTTACGATCTCTTTTTAATTCATCGTTTTTCCTGTAAACTGTGAGACACGATTACACTTTTTTTTCGATTCGATCTCGTCACTCCAATAATTGGGGTTGCGATATTATTAATTGGGCTCCTCGTGGGTCTTCGTTGAGAAATGAGCGCGAGAGAAGAGCGAACGCAGCAACAACGGAGGGGCCGCAAGGAGGGAGGGGGGGGGGGCGATAATGCGCTTACAGCCGCGTGTATGAGGAACCTCGACACTGTTTTCTGCCAGTTTTCTCATTTGCAATTGCCACTGTCTGCGACATCATCACGACAGCTCTTACAGGCATACACACACCCTCACACGATGAAATAATTTTGAGGAAATTCGACTATTAAAAATGATTATTAAAAATTAATTATAATAATAATCAAAATTAAATTTCGTAAATTTTATTTTGCTAGCACTTTAAAATATAGCAAATAAACCCTCAAAATTTGCTGTCGTTCTTCGAAGGTCCATCGAAAGTCCAATTTCTGATCCCCAACGTACAAAATACAGAGAAATTTAGAAATTAAAATTAAAATTCAAAATTAAAAGCGAAATAAGAATTAAGAATAAAAAAATCACACCATGAAATAATTTTGAGGAAATTCGACTATTTTTCTAAAATCTTATTATTAAAAATTATTATTAAAAATTAATTATAATAATAATCGAAATTAAATTTCGTAAATTTCGTTTTGCCAGCACTTTAAAATATAGCAAATTGAAAAATAATAAATAAATTTATTAAAATATAGAAATACCCCTAAAAGTGATTCCCCCTTAATTCCTCGTTTTTGGAGACATAGGGACAATCAGAAAAAAAAATCAGGTGAAAACAGGTGTAGGAAATTGTAGAATGAATAAAGACCGGAAACAAAAGTGGCTGAAGTGTCTTTCCCTGATAAGGGCAGAGATAAAGGATCGCGGAGTACAAATTCCGTGCCACTTGGTATTATGGCACGTACGCGGCCCAAAAGTTTTTCGGGAACGATAGCAGCAACGCCCCTGAGAGGGCGAGACATTCAGGGCCGTTTTTTTATGGGGGTCAAGGGAACCTTTCGCCACGGGGAATCACCTCCTCTTTATTAACAAAGTACATCCCGGAAGTACTTGCTAAGAGCCGAGTACACGAAGAGTCACAAAAATTACGTAAAACGGTGCAAAAATAGACGGGGAAAAAAAATTTGATTTTTTTTTTCCTTTTTTTTGCGAGGGGGAATAAAAATTGAAAAAATGAGGAATTTTGGAAAACGGTTCAACAGTGGAGACTCGACGAAGATTTTTTTTTAATTGTGAAAGAGGTTTTTTTAAATTGTGTTTTAAATCATGACATTATTTTTCTTTTTTCAATTGTCATTTAATTTGGAAAATAATTTTTCTTTCTAAATTCTTTTTAAAATCCTGCAGCAATTTTCCCTTTCAATTGTTTTTCATATTTCAATAAAAATGGTTTTTTTTCTAATTGATTTTTGTTGTTATTTAAATGGTTTTAAAAATTGTTATTTTACTTGTTTTTATAATTATTATTTAATTAATTAAATTATTATTCTTTTTAAATCCCAAAACAATTTTTCGTAAAAACGTATTTTTGAAAGTACCTACATATTACGAAAAAATGAAAAAAAAGTGAAAGTTCGATTTCTTCTGAGCCATTGCAAGCAGGGTTCCCCCTTAAATTGAGGATCCCCCTTAAACCAAAAATCATCGAGCCAATGTCAAAATCTTTGGGAAAGGACCAGATCGTAAAAAAAAAAGAAAACGAATAAATCGTACGTGCGTCGTCCGTTTGGATCGGTGGGTCAACACCTTTTTCTTTTCGGTATCCCGTATGAAACCAACCGGTTTAGGCTTCGAAATTCGTTCGGTGATAATTGCTGGTAGCATAGAAAGTGTACGAGCCGTTTCTTCGAGGGCGCTCGCGTCACAATTCCGAAACGTACGAAAAAATTGTTGGCCCATCGAAAGTGCGAATTGGCTTTGACGATCCATCTAATCGAACCGTGCTAATTGCTGAATCAACGTCATTTTTTTTTTACTTTTGCTTTCGAAAATATGATATTTCACGAATTTTCGGAACTCAGATTTTTAACGTTAACAATCCAAATTTTGCAAACAAAAAATTCCACAATTGCTTTTCAATTATTATTGAATGAATATTAAAAGATTGCACAAATTTTCGTCTATCTCTTTCTATAATAATTAATAAATAAATAATAATAATTATTATAAATAAATTGTTAAAAAATTATATTTTTACGAAGTCTTTGTTTTTTCTAAGTTATTCTTAAATAATAAAAAAGACGAAAAATTAAACTAAAAGTAAAATGTTCTGGTTCTAAAAAATTAAATAATGAATTAATTTTTCTTTAAATTAATTCTTCTTCCTTCCTTTTTCCAAATTTCATTGTAAATTTAAAACGGATTTTAGAAGATTTTAAAACGATTGGAAGGAAAAAATACAAAATACATTATTTATTTACTTTTATATCCAAAATTAATTTTTCAATTTTTTTATCGAAATATAAATTTTATTCCGATTAAAAACATACGTGGTGAATGTTTCTAACGATTTGCGACGAAATGTTGATAGTTTGAATTAAGGAACTCCCCTCTCTTTTTTGGCCCTTTTTTGGGTTCCCGTTCTAATTCTCGTCTTTCTCTCTTTCTCTCTCTCGTTCGAATGAATTATCACTCAAACGGACGAAGAGAGTACGTTTATATTTACGGAGCCATGATGGGTCGAAGTAGACCAAAAGTAGGGCTTTCTCGATTTTCTTTCTTCACCGTTAGCCAAGGCGCGTGTATAAGCGGGATGCGTGATTCCGGCACGATTCCCCTCATCGACCTCCTCTCCTCTTGGTCACGACGCCAGTGTCTCCTCGTCATCGTCATCGTACGGATCTCTTCTTTTCTCATCCTCGTCACGGTTCCATTAATATCGCTCTCCGAAAACGAGTCCTCGTTACATCTTTACCTGGGACCATCTTAACTCGGCCCTCATAAGGGCGTATCTCCATTTTTGTTAAAATAAAATTCAACAATCGTCTTATCAACTTTTTTTCGTTCAATCAGCAAATATTATTAAAAATTCTAATAAAATGAACAAATATTTTCCTTAATTCCACATTTTTCAAAATTTGCAGTTTTTAAAATGACTTTATGAAAAAAAAACAGTTTTTTGAAAATTAATTTATACCTAAAATGCAGTTTTTGGATAATTACTTTATAACTAAAATCCAGTTTTTGGAAAATTACTTTTTTAAAAATTCACGATTTTCGAAATAAACGTTTCCAAAAATACTGATTTTTTGAAAATACTTCATAAGAAATTCGCAGTTTTTTAAATGACTTCCTAACAATAATGGAGTTTTTGGAAAATGATTTTATTTAAAAAATGCAGTTTCCCGAAGATTACTTTTTAAAAAATTCGCGATTTTCGAAGTAAAGTTTCAAAACACACAGATTTTTTAAAATTATTTCCCAAGAAATTCGCAATTGTTGAAATTACTTTTTTCAAACTTTAACATTTCAAAAAAACTTGCGACACGACAAATTCACAGTTTTCGAAATGACTTTCCAAAAAATTGACTTGCATCAATATTTACCTAGAACTAGAAAAAAAATCCACGGGAACCTCATTATCTTTCAGAATTCAGAGCTTCTCTTACGAAGCACGAATTTTTTTTTTTTATTAACCGTCCGTCAGTGTTACAGCATCGTATGCGACGCACATGCTTCTTAGACAATTTCACGGCTCCCTCGTAGACGAGAAAGTATAATATTGAAATGAAATGTGTCCTTGCCCCCTTTTCGTCACTTTCTAACGACCTAAAAAACCAGCGACGCTGTTCCAAACAAGAGACTCGAGATTCTCAAAAAAAAAAAAATGAAAAAAAAAAAGAAAAAAAAAAGATGAAGTCTCAGGATTGCGACGAATTCGAGTTTCTGAGATGAGAACTGGCGGTGGGGGGAATCAAGGATGCTTGAGCCAAGACCTAATATCTTTCCTCCGCGTAAATTCAATCTCATAAAACTCTACGAATTTGTCATCTATTTGACTCTCATGCAATTCTTACATTTTCTAAATAATTCTCTAAAATTTCTCCGATTTACAGACATTTGATTTCAAACTGAGTTCAATTTTTTCAAAATTAGTCTTTTTTTCTCCGTACAGTCGCGAAGCTCTCAAATTTAATAAAACCCAAAATCTCTTTTTTTCCTTCTTCAATATCAGTATTATCGTCTATATAAAAAAAAAATCTGCAACGAGAGGAAAAATTCAATTATCTCCAGATTATCAAGCCTGATATATTAATCCTCATACACAGCGACTAAAAATACGTCTTCCACTCAAGGAAACAATAAAAAACACGTAACTTCTGACGATTCATAATTCCCTGTCCAAAAGTTAACAAATCTCAATTTTTCCCTCGCAGAGTCGATTCGAGTTCTCGAACGCGAGGTCATTTCTCGGGTTAGCAAAAAAGTAGCTTAAGGACATGTCGAAGACGTACCACGTGACACACGAGTGCAAGAGAAATAGTTGAAATTTTTAAATTGCAATTTCTCAAGGACGAAACGTTTTTATCGTCAAATTCAAGCATCTATTTCTATCTCTATGAATTCTACAAAGACTGATACTCGATTTTTCGGGGGTCGGGAAGGAAACCCGAATTTCGAATGACCAGACGGCTCAAAATTCCGAATTTGAATACACCGAAACTACAAATTTCGCAAATTTTTGGCTTTGTTTGGGTTTGTTTAAAATCAAGGCTTTGAAATCAAACGAACGATCCCAATCAAATTTCGTAAACCTTGACGAAATTTACAAAATTTTTAGTTTCGGAATTTTCAAAATTTTTAGTTTCGAAACATTCAAAATTTTTAGTTTCGGAATATTCAAATTCGGGATTTCGATCCTTCTGGTAATTCGAAATTTGGGTTTCCAACCCCACCGCGATTTTTCGCCGTAAACTTCATCGACGCCGAGAAAACGGATATCGAAAATTTGTGAGGTTATGTCGGTTCATCATGCCCTCAACAGGAAATTCGCCTCAGAGGAAGAGAAGGGATCGACACGTAACATCAACGAAATCCTCGTCCCCGGTTTTTTTTACATTTCCTGCGTCGCACGTGTGTATTTTTTCTCCTTCTCTTATCCGTGAAAACGAGTGTTTACTAGGCTTGCGCGCGAAGTTACCGCGACGACGGTTGATCGACGAATGTGGCAGCGCCGCTCGCGGCGGACCGGAGTAGCGTTCGGTGGAGTCTTAGCGTGGGTGGGGGTAATCGACTAGTGGAGGCTCGCGCCTCGGCTCGGCGGATCGACGGTTGAAGAGTGGGGGGTTTCGAGTAGAGTCGCGCAAGCGCCCTTCTACTCCGAACGCGTTCGTGAAGCGACCCGAGCTCGACGCGGCGGGGCGGGGGGGTAGGATTCGGGTTCCTCCGCCACCGTTAGCTCAGTCGTGCCAACGACGAGGTTGGAGTCGGAGTCGAGACTCGACGATCGGATAAACGTAAAACCCGGCCGCACAGTCGAGCCCGAGCCACCCGGTAGTCTCGATTATCACGACCAACCGAAACGAGTGAACGAATTACGGATT
>JAPYZJ010002106.1:0-22658 GCA_030522765.1 Ophioninae sp. B BG-2022a
TCTCAATTTCATACGACAGCGCGAAATTCAGGAACTGTATCAAAATGTTTGGATTGCTTTCCGGATTTTTGCAACCATTCCGGTTACAGTTGCAAGTCGGGAACGCCGTTTTTCAAAACTACAATTAATAAAAACGTATCTTCGATCAACAACCACTCAATCGAGACTCTCTAACCGGGCTACTCTGTCGATTGAAAATGAAATCGCTGGACAATTAGATGTTTCTCAATTAATTCGTTCATTTGCTGACAAAAAAGCCCGAAAGGTAAAATTTTACTAAAGAACATCATTCAAAAAAACAAACAATTTAAGACAATTCTTCAAAAATTAACAAAATGTCCAATCTTAAAGAAAAGTAAAAAAAAATGTGCAAGAAATTCAAATTCGAAAAAAATTTTGAAAAAATGTGTGAATGACAAAAAACCCAAAAGAAATAAAAATATTTTTAAAAAATTAAGAAATAAAAAAAGTAAAAAAAAATATTAAAAAAGGAGCTACAAAACTTTCTACGTCCGCATCGTTAGCTCTGGATAACGCTAAAGGAAAGATGAAATTTTTAATATAATTTTCCTTGGGATCAGCAAAAAACTAACACTTGATATTGCTTCCTTTAAGTGGGCGCCGAAATATTTTCGCCCGGGGTGTCAGTAGCCCTTACGCCGGCACTGGATGAACGCGCCAAAAAAACGTTTGATGTTATTCGATCAGCCGTCACTGAACGTTTGCACGCAACGAGAGAGGTTCAGAAGAAACGAAAACGAGCATGGGTTACGTCAAGTTTAGTTTCCATTTTCGAAGCTACGTGACGTTTTGTCGAGTAAAAATCGTGAGCGAGAAATAACACACGCCTATGCGGTAGATTGGATCCCTAAGGCGTTTTCTCTTCGTGGCCTATAGAATTGCCAAGATGTTTTTTTCGTACAAGAGGTTCGGGTGAATTCCTCATAATTTGAGGATGACGAGTTTAGCGACAATGCCTATGTCATATCGAGTATTTATTTTTAACCACATTGAATAGCCGAGCAATCGCCCATTGATGCTTACACGAAAGTAATTGCGATAGAGTAATCGTCATACTTACTTCGGTGGTTAAATTCGAAGCTGGCTCGTCATACCTGTCCTTGTTTATCACGAGGCTGCAAGTAAAAGAAAAAAATAAGCCGTTACGATCGATTAAAATTCCGAGAGCTCGGCGTGTTATTTTCAAAGGACACACTTTGCGATCGTAGCGAGGAGTAACGAGGCATACGGTAGAAAGTCGCGAAGGGACGTTCAGGATTAACGAGGTATCGCTGGCTTTTCCATCGCTTCGTTATATGTTACCTTTATTGCGGGTAGGTAATTCAGATTTAGTTTTTTCACATTGTAATCCCCGTGCGGTCTTCTCATCGAAGAGATATACAACGCACGTATATGGTTTTTCGTTTTTGTTTGTTTGTTACGTAGCGAATATAAAAAATCGAGCTACCGTTTGTCGTTCGGCCGCACAAGTGCCATTTCGAGAAAAATAGATCGCGCGTGCGATTTTTCACCGGTTCATCATTCGATCTCGAACTCCCTGTTGAGCGTCGCCAAATCCCTGAAAAAACGTCATTTGAATTCGGTAAGAATCGATTCTGAGACGAGCCTCGCGAGAACACCTTGAGAATAATGAAAAACACGTCTAATCGCATGTTCCACCTTGCTTCCACGGCTTCATTGAGGTTGTATTTATGCATCAGGGATAGAACGAGCCTTAAGGTTGACCATATTGTGTCTGACATTGCACCCGGCCGAGCTTTGTCACCTTGAACACCGCGACCCGCCGCCTGTTGGTTCAGCGCTGTCAGGAGGTGTTCGGCAGCTTCCCTGATTCAAATTTGAGGCTTGAGGCTCAAAGACAAAAACCCGCGTCTCACTTTCTGATAAAGACCTGTGTGAAAAAATAATGCGTACTTGTAGACGCCGAGATTGATGCAAGATATCCCGAGGTTGTAACGAGCCCTGATAAATCCAGGCGAGAGTTCTAAGGCACGATGGTAGGCCGTGACAGCCTCCTCGGATCTTTGACCGTTCGCGAGAGTCGCCCCGTAACGGTTCCATAATCTACAGTCCTGTAAGGGATCGACGCGCCCTTCGTTAACCTCAAACCGATGCGGTAAAAAAAGAGAATACCTAATACCACCAGCCCTTATTCCGTAACGTAATTTTGTAACTTACGTCCGGTCGAACGTTCAACGCAGCTTGGAAACAGTCCGCCGCTTTGTCGTACTCGCAGGACAAATTAAACAATACTCCCAAACCGCTTTGTACGTCCGGGTCGATGCCATCTCGAGGATTTATTCTTGCCGCGGCGATGAACAGATCTTTCACCTCGGTGTGCACATCGCTGGACGGGATTCGAAAAAGAAGACAACAAATCTTAAACAACGTTCCGCCTTGAGGTGCACGAAGGGACAACTTTTTTTATTTTGACCAAGATTTGAGCCTACTTGAAGAGTATCGTCGAGACGTCCGATTTGGTGCGTCGATGGGTCTCGTTCGCGTTCTCAACGAGATGCTTGTACTTCTCGTGCTTCGAGAGCCACTCTTTAAGCGTGAGACAGGCCTGATTCTGATAGGACTCATTTGTGTACGAAATCGCCAGTGTCATTAGGGCCACGGAGTTGGTCGGATCGATCTGCAAACAATTCTTCAACGCGCATATCGCCAGCGGATCCTGTTCGTTTTCCGCCTGTGTTTTGCCCAACGCCAGCCAAACTTCTGAATTCTTCGGATCCTCCTGCACTGCGGCCTCGAAACACAACACCGCGCTCGGCAAGTCCCCCGCCTCCAAACGCCTCTTTCCCTCCTCGAACGCATTGTTCACGCTCATCATTGGATTGTCCGAGTGGAATTTGTACTCGGTGAACGGGTCGTAATATTTTTCATATTCCGGTAGCCAGGGATGCGCGTCGACGAGATTGTTCAGTGTCGATATTTTGTTCCATTCGCTTTGCAAACGCGCCCAGAATATCGACTCGTATTTGTCCGGGTCTGAATAAAACGATTTCCAATAACCATTATCCTCGTGCTTAACATTATGCAGTCGAGGTTACACGATCACTCCGATCGGTTCCATGTCACCCGATCACGCGACAAAACATCCCCAGGAAGCCCATAAATAAATAAACCCAAACAAACGAACATACAAATACGCACAAACTCATGCGAACAAACACAAACAAAGCCAAACAAACCCAAGCAATGATGTTTTGTCGTGTGATATTGTCATGCTACCCTCCAATAGAATACGATGTGTCAGACCTCAACACTTTTTTGGGCGCCACTGAAATATTTGACTGATTTGAACTTTTAACCGCACCGTTATCTTTCAAAGCGGGAAGATGAACGTTCGATAACTCTATACATATTCTATTATTCCACAGTACTCTTGTTCGAAATTTTTATTAATTGGGTTATCAATTATCGAGATTTAGCTATTATTATACGTTCAACCCCTGTTTCTCAGGGATGGGTAATAACATTTCCAGGGTGGTGTTCTCCGTATCCAACTATCTAGTTTTGGTCAAATTTTCTGATTTGCCTGAAAAAAATGGTGGTTTGTCTGACATTTAATGTACCGATACGCGACTTTCGCGACGTTACAACCCACATGCTGCCAGACTCGAAACCCTTCGTCATTATTCCGAGGCCATGGCACCACGTTGGGTACAGTTATTTGAAGCCTGGAGAACTCAAAAGAAGATTGTTTAGGTTATCAATAGTACGAAGGATTACCCATAGTGATCGCGTTCTCCTGGCGGCCGAGTTCATCGGCCCAGGCATCGGCCGTTTCGTTGTCCACCACCTCGGGGACGCCTTCCCGGGTTTGACCTCGCTCCAGCCAGTTCTCGTATGGATCGCTGGTCAACGATCGTTGCACGGGTTTCTTCTCCGGGGCGACTTCATCACCGCTCCCTTTGTTCATGTACTTCATCAGTTTGGAGCTTTCCTCGGGCTTTCCTTCAGGACAGTTGGGGTCCCTCGTGATCGCGTTGTTATCCAGGCTTACGCTGTGCTCGAGGTACTCGTCGGCCCATAACGGACCCAGGCCAAGCTCGTTCGTGTCGTTCCTCCGTAATGTCGGGGTTGGCCCTTGCTTCGCGAACTCACCGTACGACGAATTCCAAATCGCGTCCGTGTGATTTTCCTGTAGTTTTTGGTTCACCCCGGATGCAAACGAACCAACGATTTAATTATTTCGATAACTCACTGTCGAGACGACAACTCACGTCAAAATGACGACCCGACGCGAGATACTGGCTCGCCCAGGCTGCGTCGCATCCTGCAAAGTCTGAAGGGTTCGCTTGTCCAACTGTACGAGGATCGTAATCGATTTTCTGCATCTCCCTCAATATATTGTCCATTTTGAAGGTACGCGGCGACGCGTTGTTCGCCTCTTCGAGGAATTGTTCGACGAACTGTTCGGCCGTCGCCGCCGCTTGGACGGAGGGAAACGTGCGCTGGCGCTGCAGACCTTCTTCCTGGAATCCATGGTCCTGGATGAGGTGCGAGCTGAGGCGAATCAGGGAACTCGGACCGGCGCAGTCGCCGTCTACCAAATCGCGCAGAGACATCCTTCGCTATCTGAAATTTGTCCGTATTTCCTTTCGTACTTTCTAATGATAATATAATAAGAAGCAAATTCTATACATATAACAACAATAATTTCATTACTAGGGACATTTGTTTCATTTTCCTTTGTTTTTGTACAACGAAAGTCCGATTTTTTAAAAATTGATCATTTCCTCTGTTCTGTCCTTTATTTATTTATCGCTTCTAATAAATATATTCACGTACAAACAAAATCGGGAAAAAATCAGAATTATATGTGAGATAAAAAAAAAACATTCCAATAGAATATTCTAGAACTAATTAATTGATACAATCTATATATATATATAAGAATCAATTTCCGTACATTAGTCTGGCAAAGACTCGAAAATGGCTTGACGCGTGGAATAATTTTTCTTTGCTTCGTTCTCCTCAATACCGGAGTGGTTCAGAAAAAACCCAAAGGACCATGAAAAATCGAAAAATAGAAAAAATATGTATTTGTAATTTTGCTTTGGAATACTTTCAATAGATGAGGATCGCAACGGACGTATCGTTGATCCATGGCGCAATGCATAACTTGTATGCGTTTCGTGCAGTTGTGTGAAACGAATAACATTACAAATCTTTGTTTATTAGCACATAGGAGAACAAAACGAAAAACAGTTTACCAGAGAGCTGCATTGAGCATTGACTAGATTTATCTTTTGTGCGAATAAAAGGAATATAACTCATTTAAATGACAAACTAGTTTCATTCAATAACAAAAAAAACGTAAACCTGTACACAATGTGGCTAATATTATCCAATCTCAAGGAACTGGAGTTGGAAGTTTGATTAGAATTTATAATCGCTTACGAAGAGTTGGAATAAAATTAATTTTAGGCTGTACAAAGTTGACGGGGTCGGGTAGTTAATAAATTATCATTAACTAGCCGATACAGCGGAGTTATTGTTACGATCAATAAAAATATTCAATTAACTATTCTATTAAATTGAAAAATGACGAAGCTTGATAATCCATTAAAATAATAAACATAAATGTTAAAATAATATAAAAACAATAAATGTTCGTGTACAAAACAAAGAAAAGTGTACCGTCGAGCGATTTTCGACAGAAAATGCATGTTTATTGTCAACTCGAGGTAAACGTCAGAATGGGAACCGCTGCCGTCCGTGGACTCTCCTTGCAACGAGTGTTTAGACTGTAGATTTTTGTTTACGAAGGTTGCCGTCCAACCATCGTGTCAAAATAAGGCCCCAAGCGCGCACGGGACTGATGAAAACGCGTGTGAAAACCCGCACCACGGAATGCGCATCTCTGAGCGACACGCAGAGATAAGGATTGGTCGATGAAGAAGCAAAAAAGCGCATCGATAAGGTCACCACGGAAGAGACGGTGGGGGAAGCGGTGGGGGAAGCGGTGGGGCGCACTGACGCAACTAATTTGTTTTGAAATAAATCACGACGATTGCGAAAGCCCGCGTAGGAATTTTAATGAGTACTCTGCATAGATGTGCTTTTTTTTAGCCTTTCCCGATTGACAAAACGCGAATGGTGGACTTTCGGATACTCGGGGATGTAGAGATATTTAGCAAGGTCCCGATAAGGTTTTTTCATCTCGGGAATAGAGCAGCCGCTCGAAGCTGGGGAGAATTATGTTTGATAATTGAAAAAAAGTTGATAACTCACCGGACGATAGAGCGAAATCATTCACTCGATGGATTCCAGGTTGAAGTTTCGTACTGCGAGATTGTTCGATTGTTGCCAGTCGCTTCTTCAGCGCGAAGTTGCTCGCGCGCTGCTCCCCCACTCCTTCTCGCACTTTGATTGGCCACGCGTGCTGTCTCAAAAACCCACATTCGACGCGATGCCATTCGGCTCACCGGTTGGTTCGCCCGACCCGAAATCGATCCTACGCCCTTCGATATCTCGCAGCGACCTCACGGATAAGTTGAGAACCAGGACGCGCATGATGAAAATGTAGCCAATTTCACGCACCTCCTCGCGCGCCCGAGAAAGAGAGAGAGAGAGAGAGAGAGAGAGAGAGAGAGAGAGAGAGAGAGAGAGAGAGAAAGAGAGGGCGAGAGCGGAACGTCCTTTTAGGAGAGATATGCAGTCCAAACAAGCGGAAAGTGAGTATGGACCGTGATGGCGACGGTGAGATGGAGGAACGCAGGTCCATTCGGGACTCGAGCAGAAAACTCAAAAAGTACGGGAGCACATCGAGACACGTGACGCGCAACGAACACCTCGTCAAGCACACGATCAACAAGGCGGACACCCTTCAAGGTATCGCCCTCAAGTACGGAGTCACGGTGCGTACATTCTTTCGCGTACACTTTTTTTTTCTTTCTCTACCTCGACTACTCGCGGCGACACGCTTTCATACCTCGTGATGATCCTTTTTTTTCCCTGTTCACTCGAAACTCGCACCTAGCGTCAACTTCATTCTGTACCTTCGAAAATCCCACTTTTTATTCAAACGATCGATACCGAATTTTTTTTTGCGTCCCTATTTCAAATTCTCTTTCGGGAAAGAATTTGGAATGCACGAGAAATGATAAGGTATCACGCGATTAGGATATCGAAACTTGAGGACGCGATGAGATTGGATACGATGGCGATTATCGAATTCACGTGACTTGCGTTAGGATTACGTGAACTTGCCGGATAAGAGAAAGTTATACTTTGAAAACTATAAAAGCTTGATATTTTGGAATTTTTAGGGGGGTCGCTTGGTTGTTGGTTAGGTATAGTTGCACATTGCGTATTTTTATTGATTGTGCTCATCCTCAAACTGTGAGCCTCTTGACACGATTCTTTGAGCTGCAAATTTATCTTGCTCGTTTTTGACGTTATTGTTGATATCACGAATCTTTGCCACTTCTTTCAAAAACAGTTTCCAAATGTTCGTAGATTTATTGTAGTTCCTATTTCCTGTCGTTTTTTCATTCTATTTTATTCAGAGTTACAGTGGTATTTCGTGTCTTTATGTATTTCGTAGCTTTGACTTTCCATGTTTTTCAAAGTTATCAATTTGTTGTTAAATCTTTAATGGATTGCACTTTTTTCCACATTTTATTATATACGAGCGGAACAGTGCAATAGAATAATTGTGATCTTCATCTTCCTATCCGTTCCTATAAACTCGTTTGTTCGAATCATCCTTGCAATTTTGTCTGAAAATGACCATTCGCGAAGCCTGTACTTCTTACAACGCTAATAAATCAATATACGCATACATATATGTATACAACGTACAAAGTTCATAACAGTTTGGTAAATTCCTCATGGACAATCCCAAATAAACAAATCCTGTATACGTATACGTACACGTGTATAAAAGTTTGTCAAAAAAAAATAAGCAATTTATTTCTTTGTCAGACTGAACAAATTAGGAGAATCAACCGGTTGTGGGCATCGGACAGCTTGTTCTTGCGCGAGCATTTACTAGTTCCCGTACTGGTTGAATCGGCCACATCTAGCGGTAATGTCGATTCGGCAGGCTCTAGTGCGGACACGAGTACGGTACTGTCGAACATGAGTCCTATTCATTTTTATTGTAGTCTTTTCTGTTATACCCAAAATCATTATCATTATTGAATTTATTATTCTTCATATAATTATCATTTTCATGGAACTTCTATTTCTAATATTATTGTTATTATTCTGGAATTTTTTGTCATTCCTATGTTATCATCGTGATTTCATATTATCGTTTTGCTAATTATTCTTATTCTTATTTTGAAAAAGCATAAAAATTAAAATATCATTAAATTAAATTTAAAAACCATAATTTTTTTTAAATGCCTAAGGTATTTACTGGGGCGACTCCGGTGACGTCGCCTGACGTCGACTCCATTGCGGGCGATGGAGACGAGAGCAACAGCATTGACGATGGCACATCGATAATTGACTTTCTGGCCAAAATGGATTCTTCGATAGCAACGGTTAAGAATCAAGTCAAGAGAGTCCAAAGCAGTAGCGAGTAAGTGAATTTTCCTTCCTTTCTTTATCTCTCGCCCTCTCTCTTTCTTTCCGCTTCCCTCGCGTGGGAAAACGCACAAAGCGAGAAAACGGAAGCGGTGAGAAATCGAAAACTATATTAAAACCCAAACAGGAAATAAAAGCGCCGATTGTTCAAAAATTCAAGAAATAAAGTAAGTGACATTGTTTTAAAAAAAAAATAACAATAGAAAATTGGGCAGATTTTTACTACACCCAAACACTAAAGAAGTCAGTAAAGTTTTAAAAGACGCAAGCAATGAAGAGATCGAGAAATATTTCAAAAACCCATAGAGCAAATAAAACGGCCATTGTTCCGGAAACCCAAGCAAAAAAGAAATCACCAGATTCAGAAAAAAATCCAAAAACTAAATAGACCGACAAGTTTCAGAGAAAACCCAAACAGTTGAAATAATCCTAAAACCAAAGCAGCATAAATCGAATCAGCCGAAAATTTCCCAAAAATCGAAAATGGTCTATCGTAGATCGACGTCAAAGTTGAGGGTTAAAAAAAAAGACGAAGCGAAAAAAAGAAACAATCGGCATTTCTAGATTTTGCTACGACAACAATGAGAACGATCACGGCTACTACGACCGCGACGACGATGTTACGATCCGAGTGCAACGTCGGAACAAGCCGACCGCCCGTTTACGCAACTCTCATCCGATCACCTCGTCCTCGACGACGATGTTTCACGAGGCGACGAGCCCCTCGGAGCAATCGTTAAGGCCGCTCTCGACGAACGACGCGTCCCACGGTCAGTTACCGACGGCGGTCGTAATGACCCAGGGTAGACGCGTTAAAACCTCCCTTCAAAAGTTGCAGCAACAGCAGGACGAGATTTTCCAGTTGTAGCACTTTTTTTTTATTTAATCCTCATATTCCTTTTCGCTATTCTCTTTTTATTCATTTTTTTATCGAGTCGATCCAAAGAAACGTTTAACGAATCAAACGAGGCGGGAGCAAAAATAACGACGAAGAGATCCAAAAATAGGGGCAGCCAAAATAAATCGCTGAGTCAGCATATCTTACACACGGACGATAAACGAATGCACTCGACATCCGGTTATTTATTTTCATTGTTAGTCAAAATTTTCTTTTCTTTCTTTAAATCCGAATATTTCGCACTTTTCACGGTATGCCAGACGTGCCTTTGCGGGTGAACGCGATCTCGTCATCGAATATCCTTTTCAATTCTCGCGGCCATTTTTCTTGTTCTTTCCGCTTATAAATCGTTTATCCTCTTTTCAGTACGCGAATGTTGATGGATTTCATTGGTTTTGGTCCTTGGGATCGGAAACGTCACAAATTTGATTCAAATATTATTATTATTATTCACAAGGCTCGGCATTATTTATATTATTATCATCATCATCATCATCATCATCATCGTTAACATTCATTTTCATTATCACTGCTTTTATGATACTGATAATTGTTATTATTAGTAGGATTGTTGAAAGTGTTAAAAACAATGAGAATTCACGGAAATATCGACTGTGAAATTGTTTTGAATTTGCAGTTTGTGCCCTCCACGTTTTATGTACATTTGTCGGGTGTGGAAATACGAAAGAACAATTTCACGTATATAAATAAATAAATAAATAAATAAATATATATATATATATATATATATTGTATGAGTGGTAACCGTGTAAAGTGATGACAGTCATTCGTGAACGGCCACGGCGAGTGTATGTTTAATCAGATGATTAAGAGACATCACTCCGTATTAGTGTTAATGTAAAATGGCACTCGTGAAGAAATGGTAAAATTGGGAAGATTCGTTTGATCGATAAAACGTCTGGCGAAAAAAAGTGGTGAAATGGCAATAAAAAGAAAATTAAATTAAATATTCTAACTAGACGAATTTCGATCGAATTATTGGGCCTGATCCGTAAACTTTCCTTGAGTTGGATTTTGATTGATGCGAGAAGGATTTAAGGAGTTTATTATGGGGCTCGAGGGACTCTCATTGTCAACTTCCGCTATCGATATTTTCGCTATCATCCGTCGGTAAAAGGAAAACAACTGGATTTTTACTTGGTCAGTAAGACGAAGTTTGTTGACCGTATACGTACAGGCGTACAGGCTATTTCAGAGCTCAGCCTTTCAGAGTTTTAAACAAATGTTAACATCGATTTATATGATTTATTTAAAATTCAAACATTTGATTGAAATGATCGGTATGGAAACTTTATTTCGTATACGAAAACCTGAAAAATTGTTTATACTGCGAGTGTTGTTTGATAAATCCATACACTTTTCATAAAAATATATAGTCTTTCTCAAAAGTATTAAGCACACCGTAAGTCTTTTATCCGGACAAACAATTGAATATCTTGGTGAAAAAAAATCAGACACCGATTTACCAAACGGGATTTTTAAATGGACGAAACGAGCTCAATTTTGGATTTTTTATTTTTGCGATTTTTTGTGGACCCGGTACGTAATTTTGAAAATTCCGGTCTTTCATAATTTTATGCACGTTG
This sequence comes from Ophioninae sp. B BG-2022a, assembly GCA_030522765.1. Lineage (NCBI taxonomy): Eukaryota > Metazoa > Arthropoda > Insecta > Hymenoptera > Ichneumonidae > Ophioninae sp. B BG-2022a. Next base: position 11,077 of record JAPYZJ010002106.1, read on the forward strand.
CAAAAAGTCTAATGCTGGAGTTTGAAAAATGTAATCTCATAATTTGAAATTGCCTTGTTCCCTACCTTACCGTCAACACGTAAATCCTCGGGCATGCGTCGACCAACGGTTATCCGTAAATTCGAATAACGAAGACATTTATTTAGCTTTCCCCTTCACCCCGGACATTTTCCAATCGAGAAGTGCGCGTGTTGTTCTGAGCGACTCTTGAGCGACGATACCATCGCCGATTTTACGAGCGCGGCGTCTTCTCTCGTAGAAAATTTCGCCAATGAGGATGCAAGCGGCGAGTGCGTGTCCGAGCCAGAGTAGCAAAAACGCAGTTTGTAAATCGCGGATTTTGAAGGGAACGCGTTGGCCGCTGGTGATGCTTTGACGGCCGATGGCATTCTGTACATGGATGAGTCTATCGGTTGTCACCGAGTTCCACAATGGTGGCAGTCCGGCCTGAAGCAAACGGCTAATGAGAACATTGAGGCGCCTGATGTAGAGTGAATTCTTCGGCACGACGTAAGAGAGGTAATAAGCGCGGGGGCATTCGGGGACAAGATGGAGGAGGCTCGCGCCTGATTCGTCGACGTAACGATGTTGGTTAACGGCGAAAGAATTTTGTCGTGAGAGCGAGGCAATGTCCCGTCTGTACGCGGTTTTTTCAATGGTCGAAACCCGACCGTCATTCGTACCGACGACCTTCAGTTTTTTTCGCAAACTCTTTATCTCTCCGCTATCATCGGGCATTTCGCGGAGACTGAAAACATCCTTAAGATTGGGTGATCCAGTGCCAATGGGTATGCCTAGTTCATCGACTTCTCGCAAAGTTCCGGCATCTCTGTAATACATCTCAGTTGTGAAGCTGTGATAGAGCGTACCCGTGAACGTTCCCGTGACAGTGATCCCGAAGAGCATCAGTGCGGCCAGTATGATCTTCTCGATTTTACGCGGTTTTATCGTTATCGGAGCACCAATGAAGAGATAAAACGTCGCCAGAAGCAGCGATCGGTAATCGGTGGACTCTCTGATAACTTGTCCTGACGGAAGGACACGAATAACACGAACCAGGTACCACGCCAAAGCTACGATCACGTGGGTTATCACCAGACACACCCAAATGGCTGGATGGAAGTAGTAAAAAGTGCGCAACCAACGTGGGATCTTTTGGGCTCGGGGTACTATCACGCAGAGACGATCAAAGTCGATCGGCGTTGTGAACTCGATCGCCTTCTCGTAGTTGTCGTGTTGCGAATAAATCTTCCAGTACATCGAGTTGAAGCCTATGTCGATTTTATGATAGGCTGCATCACCTGAAAACACGGTCCTGCGTACAGGTCTCATTCGAACCGGTATCTTCTTTTTTCCAAAATACGAATTCAGTCCTGTTTAATAAAATGTGAATATTTGAATAAAATACTTTGGTAATTATTATTTAAGAATACTAGCTTTCGGCCACCACTTCGTTTCCGTTAATGTCGACATTTTTGTTGAAATCCTTAAATTGGTTTTCAACCAATTTAAGGATTTTTTTTAAGACTGACGTATGCTATTTTGAATTTTATTTCACGCCTTTTCCGATAGAAGTGTATTCACTTCTATCGGAAATAAATAAAAAGAATAAAAAGTGTCAGGACTGCAGCCTGGTCATTTAAAAGCCATATCTCGTATAGTACCAACTAGTTCTATTTTCATGTTTATCCCCTGAGTGGTGACGGTTAAACGAAATGGTTTGCAACAAAAACAGAAACAGATCCCTCGTCTCTCTTCTTTTTGCCCTGTTCATTCGATCAACGATTTTCTCTTCGATCGAACATTTTCTATTCAAATTAACTCGATCAACAATTTTCTATTCAATTTTCTATTCGATCAAACACTTTCTATTTAAATTCACTTTCTATTCTTCATGATGCATTTCTCAGGTTCCAAAATAAAAGTCGGAAGAACTTACTCGCGCTACTGTGAGCTAAGCAGCTGAAAACGTAAAAAAAAAAACGGTCCTTCAACCTGTTGTTTCTTACCGATCGTACCGAAGAATGTCCCGTTAGGATGAACATAACCAAACTCAACCCCAGCGGTGGGAGGTACGATGTCGAAGGTGAAGTTCATGTATTTTGAAAGAGCGGCCATTGTGAGGCCGTCGATACCGACAAAACCCTTGGAGGATTCCGCAAAAGGCAAGGACGGGGACGAGGCAGGACGGTACTTGATGGCTGCCGGATGTGCTTCGAACATACCAATGTTCAATTTATAGCCCTGAAGGTTCATGAAACGGTTGTACTCCGGTATCCGGGATACTTTGCGGGCGAATATGCGTCCACGCGAAGCAGAGGTCACGCCCTCAACGTAGGGGTCGTAGAACCAGAGTAGGTGTCCCATGGAGGACAATGGTGCGGCGAAGAAAACGTTGAGTACTCGATGCTCGTGCCACAATCTTTGAAGGAGTAATACGAAGATGTCTGCCAATTGCTGTGATACTGTTGGAGTGAGGCTAGACCTGGTCAACACGAGGACGATAACGTGACGCGAGTTGTCCCACTTATTGAAGACTTTGTCGCTCATCAACACCCTGACGCAATCATCTATCAATACCACGAGTATCTCGACGTCCCTCTGCGGAAAGAGATGCGGCGTGTCGCTCGCCGATGACCAACCTTGTTTTTCAAACTGCTCAACTACGATCGGTGATTCCTCCGGTATATTCTCTTCGTTCACGTCTCCAAAAATACCCCTGGAACTATGATTGTAATCCGTGTCTCGATAAGACTTTATATACGTAGTTGTGCCGCAATAGATTTGCACGCTGGTAACCAATTGGTCGAAAAAGTCGTGTAGCCGTCTGGACGGAACCCTGCTCGGTACCTCGTGGAGACTAAAGATTCTTCGACGACCAGCTCGACAGGCTATCTTGCCCCAAAATGTCACCTCTTTGTCCCATCCGTCCTCGTGCCGTAGCCTTATCAGCCTCTCGTTGTGGACCCCGAACGTCATTGTCACCAGTGTTAAAAGTAGGATCGTAATACTCATTTTTTAAAAGTTTTTGTTCTGGAAATAGATTAGGTCTATTATCTTTTTGTATATGTGTTTTCAGAATGCTTCTATAGTGGGGAACGATCCATGAAGTTCATTTATGACAAACCTGTACCTAACATTCAATTACACTACTCTCAAAGATTTAAAGAAATTGTTGTGTTGTCGTTTTTTAATGCCAGAGGTTTTAAACCTTCGGTTGCATACTGGGTTCTTTTGGCCCATACATTTTCGCGTAAGTACGTATTTTTCAACGCATGCCCCAACTTTCAGCGAATAAAATGGCTTTTAATTTTTGTTTTCGCCAAAAACATCAATTTCGGGCTATAAAATATAGATCATTTGCTAAAAAAAATGTCTCTACAAGAAGAAACAAAAAATGCGTATTTACTGAAACCCAGTATGCACTTGTAGGTTGGCGGCGGAAGTGTGCGCTCGAGGGGTTAAAGCTACTCAATCCAGCCAAAATGATTATTTTTGTTATTCGTATTTCAAATACCTAATTCATTTATGTTTCATGGAAATTGTTTTAGTCTAGGGTGACGATCGTCCAAAGAGTTCTCTTTTGTTCGGTAACAATTGTCTTATCTGAAATAAATTGTAGATATTTTCCAATATTCTTAGATACCAGTCTCAAACAAATTTCAAGAATTCTATCATTGGCGACCAGATGAATTTAATTATTTAAAGTTAGCTTCAATCAGATTCATTAAACAGTTTAAGAGTTTTCAAAACTCTGGTAGAAAACTAATACCCTGAAACGATTTTTGGTCCGAGGTGCTTTAATTCTCCATATCAGTGGAAGAAAATTCGTGGCAACGTGCTAATAACACCAGATGTTATAAATTTATACAGGGATGGAGGCCCACCGGCTAGTCATCACAATTAGCCCTCGTAATTCACATTTTACGAGAAATATGAGAAAATATTGCTACGCGCCCGGTGCATCGAGCCCATAAAGCGGGAGCAGTAAAAAATGAGCAACTTTACTCAGATCACAGATGCATTTATCACAATCTTCCAAACCCCGGCCACTGAACCGAGGAAATTCGATAAAAAAAAGCTGCTGTTCGGATTCGCTAAAAAGACACTGCTGTTAAGATTAGATATCCTATTATCATTCATTCAAATAAATCAAAAATTGATTTTTCATCGATAAAACAATAAATTTAAAAAATTTGTCGGTATTTTAATGTATTCAGAGAAATGTGTCTTATAAATGATAATACACGATAAAATTTACTTTATTTAGTTCACAAGTTCCCCTATGATTCAGTACTCAACCTCTTATTGTAATAATAATCCTGATTTAATTTACATTTATCGGTTAACTCGAAGTCTCAAAAAGCTCTTCAATGATGGTCTTTCAGAGCCTCACGCACGTGTGAAACTTACGGCAAAGTTATTTCTTCACTGTTATCGACGTGTTGTTTGATCCGATTCACACGAATTACTGAACTGTCCGATTCCGATTGATTTTTACCGGGTGGTACTACCGAGGTTTGCCACAAGCGTTCGAGTACTCGTGCCATCGAACACTTTAGCGTCATTAATATTTTACTAGACATTTTTATTACCCGCACCAGTTTCCCACGACTTTTTTTTCTGTATTCACTCTCTTATTAATAATACAGCAGGTCCAAATACATCAGTAGAAGAAAACAAATGCGTTCGAAATTATCGCAAATCGCATTTGAAATTATCGAAATATCGCAACTGACCATCTGCTGACCACTTCATTCACTCATTTCCAGCTAATTTCACCAATTGCCCGACTCCGCCAGCCAAGAAGCTACGGCAAAGACTTTTTTTTAATTTTAAGGTTATGTTTCTAGTTTCACCTTTTGAATAAAAACTGGATCAATCGAAGCCGAAGTAAAGGGTCATTTGGGAAAAATAAATATTACGTATCACTAAACTGTTGGTAATTCTGTACTTGAGCGGCTTTTTCGAAAAATCATTCCCGATTTTTTTTTACCGATAAATAGCTTTATTTCTTTATAGACAACGATATTATTGATGCGGAAGAAGGTTCCCATAAATTTTGAATTTTTTATGACCATGTTTTACAATTTTGTAAATTTGGTTAATTTTCGAATAGGTACCGTTTGCGTTAAAGGCGTTACCCTCACTCGTAGCGCAAAAAAGGCCTTTTACATGAATTTTTTTAAAAGGAAACCACAACATTTTTTAATCCATCAATATACCACCTCAAAGAGTACATCTTGAAGAACTTTCAGTAATTTTTTTATTGAAAAATATTACATTCTTTAGTCGCAAATGGCCGTCAATGAAATAATGTTTTTGTATACACGGTTTGCGTTGACCAACATTGCGGCGAAGTGGATCATCTGAAAAAAATGCGGATGGATTGAGTCAAATATAAGTACAAACTAGTCTTTAATCGGAGGATTTAAAAAAAATATTTATTTTTCACAAAATGGCATACAGTCAAAAACGGCCGTTTTTGGCTATAAGATGGCCATTTTTTCGAAACAAAAATCGAACGATTAAAGACTACATTTTGATGTATTAAATAAGCCTGCAAAATGTCAAGAAGATCGGTTCATTAGTGTTCAAGTAAGCTGCTAAATTTGCAACGATTGCACCACTCGAGACGATTTTTGGGCTGATTTTCCAAATACGTTGGTTGAAGCTTTCGTTGTTATTTTCATTGAAACCACCGACGCATTTTTCGAGAAAAGTTTCCTTACTCAGATCGTTGTATATAGGTCTGATGGCATCCAATACATTTGATGGAAGTGGTTTGTAATCGTGTCGGAAAGCCGAACAATGCATTGAAGGTCGGAGGGAGGGTCGAGCGCGCCAGACGGTAGACTAGCCGGTCGTTTACACAACGGATTCTTCTCTTTCAACGCTCAGATCTCAATCAATTTTGTTCGGATCGACTTGACATTTTCAGGACCTGGTCCCAGATACTTATACTTCAAAAAAATAGATTTTCTTCAAAATCGCAAGTGCGTTTAACCTCTTAAAGGAGACCACTTGGTTATGTGGCATCGAGGCATCGCAAAGTGTAAACACATATTATTTGTTTGGGTTTGTTTGGGTACGATAACTGATCCGAAAGACCGAATTCAATATTCATGGTAACCTACGTCCGCATAAAGAACATCATTATTTATAACGAAATAAAGCTATTCATCAGTCACAAAAAAATCGGGGACCATTTTTCGAAAAAACCACTAAAGTACAGAATTACCGAAACTTCATTTAACTCCATTACCTCAGGTTTTAGTAACTCCAAAAGCATATAATAAACGTGGCGTCTCTCCCAGGCCAGAATGTTTTTTCTGACCTGTTTCTAATATTGTTGATACAAAATCGATACGAATTCATCAATATGATTACGATCTTTATTTTTTGTAGTCTTTTGGTGTTGAAGAACTATGAAATACTGTTTACAATTTTGGCATCTAAGTTGGCGTCACTGCCGAAGGGAAAATAACTGAAAGCGAAGTTTATCCTTCCATCGTAGCCGAACTGTATTAAATAGCGCGTGAACCCTTGACTGTATTTGTCTACGATAAACACCAACCACGAGGAGACGTCGAAACGGAAACAGTACTTAAGCAAAGTTACCCCCGTCTCCGCGGCGTGGCTAGTATCGCGAGATGTCAAAGTCCGATAAACAGAGTCGACCTTTCGTGACCCTATTCCTCTGACTCTAAGCTTTTCCGTGGTTGATATAGATTGGGGAATTTTTTTCCTAATGATACACGAGCTCGTATAACTCGTGACAGGGAAACGCCGTAACGTGAGAAAAACACCTGATGACACGACCACCCTCGAGACCTAACGACACCTAACACGAGGGGTATTTAATAATCGTCCCATAAATTCTTAGGCCTAATTTATAACCGATTTAATAAAAAATATTTTTTACCTTCAATCAGATTTCGAGTAATTTCACGTTAGGAAATGAATTTGAGGTCAAGTTGAAAAATAGCTCGTTTTGGAATTTACGTAAATATTTAATTTATGGATTTTTAAAATTCTGGTAGGTGGCTTCAATAAAATGGTAGAAAAATAAAAAAAGCGTTATATTTCGACCAACGATCATATCTTCAAATGCTTGTGGGCACGTATTTCAAATGTGAGGACTTCACGGATTTGAAGCTCAAATACGTTATGAAGATGAAAATAATCAATTTAATAATAAATTATTTAAAAAATTAAAAAACTAAAATAAATAATATTCCACAATATTTTTCAGTGTTCATTCGTTAAGGGGATTATGCATTGGCGAGTGAGAGCGCTGTTACATCAGCGACTCCGCGAGCCAAAGGTAAACCACCAACGACGCACCCCCTGCGGCCTTGAAAACCACTGAAAGTACTTGCAGTCCTGCGGTCTCTAAGATTTGAAAAAAATATTGTTTTTTGTCTATCGCTTAAACAGTGCTTTAACATCATAAAAAAAACTACGTACGCTTTATGGTAAAAAAGTTATAGTGGCTCTGTTTGGGACTTTTCTGCAGAGCCCCGTTTTTCCATGTTGGCGCATACATTAGTTCGACACGGTTGACATAGTACATGTACGTAGGGGTTTTTCGATCCAATATAAAATTTTAATTTTTTTAAATAAAAAGTTATCTTTTTTATAAAAATAAAAGATTTTTGTTTCTTTATAAAAATTAAAGTTTCTTGTTCGTTTATTGAAATAAAAGTTTTCTGTTCGTTTATTAAAATTAAAGTTTTTGCGCTTGCTGAAATAAAAGTTTTTTTGTTAAAAAAAATATATTTCGTACTTAAATACATGCTGAATAATCCTTCGAAAATGAATTCCCATTCCTCTTATTATACTCCCAATAAAAAGCGTCAAAGTATAGCCTTTTTTCGGCCGATGTTATCCCTTAAAAACTTGCGAATTAGCTGAGAGGCTTAGCTGTGTTTCCCTGAAATTCAAAATCGCGATAGAGGAAATCTTGTTATGCGACCGTAATACATATGGGGGAGATATTGACCGGCCGCTTAGGAAGAAGATACAACTGATATGGTTGAGATTGCATAGAAGCGATAGCCGGTACTAGCCGGTACTTACATAGAAGCGATAGCTGGTATGATGGCGCTTTCGTACTATATGACTTTTTAACGTTTGCTGTCAGCCTCATTCCCGGCTCCCATAACCCACGTAGGCACATGTATCTTGTCGGAAATAACCCAAATAAACTCACCGTTTTTTGCCGAGGCATAAATTGGAGGGACGAAAAGAGAAGCGTAGTTGGATATCGAAACTTACGCGAAAGTGGGAAGCCGAAATGGTTTCATAATTAAATCCAAACAAACGGAAATGTGACGAGAAGATATAATAATACAGTAACCCGGAGTCGTGCGGAGTCGTGGTAGTTTTCGAAAGACATAAATACAATAATTACATCGTAAAACTCAAGTCATGACACGACGTTATTTTTTTATAATATTTTTTCACTTGCTCGTCGCGCAACCCGATACCCACTTCAACTCGGTTTAACTTGAATTCAGTTCATCGCTACTTCGCGACCACGGAACGAATCATCGCGGTACAAAAAAAAACCACAAGTCACCAGTTTTTAAGACTTGGGTTTACCGACCTTTTTTTTGTCAATTCAATTATTCTTACTTATATTCAAGTTGTGTCTGTCAAAATTAGAAAAAAAAACGGTTTACGAGGTATTACGTGACGAAAATAAACGAGAATCTTCTTCCGACAGCCGACGGTCTTGAGGAATCCCCAAATAATCGCGACAAATCCTCACATCGGACGGATTGCAAGCCCTATGAAAGGGGACATCTAATCTACGTGGGAAATCGTAATTGATTGATTTCTTTTTGTCAATCTATCTGACTTCTCACTTTTTTTCAATTTATCTCACAGCCAGTGAAAGAAAAACTTAGGCAGAATTAAATCTGTGAATAAAAAACTTGCTTGCAAAAATCAATATCTCCTGTTAGCGAAACATCGAAATCATAAGAATCATAAAATCCATTAAAAATAAGGTAAAAGGACGGAAATAAATACGAAAAAAACATCGATCGTTTTCGATAAAAGGACGTGTCACATTCCTGCAAAAAACATTCGAAATAACAGTGTAACTAAGAAATGTGATTATTAACCAATTTTCGATTATCTATCAACAATAAATCTAACTTATAAATCAAAACTACAAAAAATGAGAACCAAGGTGACGATTTTGGTTTTTCTGATATTAATTGCGCGGTCAAGAACAGAGCTCAGCGAGGCTGAATATAAATCGGTAAATTCAAGCGATCGATCAAAAGAAATCGGTCCGTATGATCTTTCACCGAGGAAGAACGTTCCGATCGGTAACGCAAGTAATGTCGCTCGCATTCTGGACGCGTTATTGAATCTCTCGGATTTCCAGCCACTCATGATATCGATCGGCCACTATCGATCGTCGTTACATTCCGGGATTCACGGCGCAGCGTTAAATTACTTTCGCGACCGATCTCTCGATCTATATCAATTTGATTTGAAGATTGGGAGCGGATGGTCCGCTTTGCCGATCGGCATCACCTGGATAATTCTAGTCGATGATTGGTACGGTTTTGTAGCGAGAATCAACGAAATCGAGGGCCTCTGGGTATCGGCAAATCGATTTATCATTATTAGCCTTGACGATCGGCAACGATCAGCCGATAAAGTGCATTTTCTCTGCCGATTTTTATGGAACGAGCGAAGAGTTGCTGAAGTAGCGATCTTTCTGGTCAACGAGGAATTCCGTTACGTTTACCGGTACGCGCCATTCGCGAAGATCGGTAAAGATTACGGTCGTATTGACCGATTGGATTTTGTGCGATGGAATAACTGCGCCGACCAATCCGCTGAAACCGGTTGTCCCAGGGACGTGAAAAAACCACGATCCCTTTTCGAGGATTTTGGAAATTTAAACGGCTATCCGATTCCTGTAACGATTTTTCCGTCCCTCATGATGGGGATTTCTCGTGATCGGGACAATCGTACCACCTACAAGCTCCTTGATGCCAACGTAATGTCAGTAATCGAGAAGCAGCTGCAGGCTAATTTCGTCGTGGACGATAACAGCGTGACCGGAAGTGACGATCCTTTCGAATCAGCTCTGGGACAACTCGATACCCCTGATAAAGCGGAGATCGTTTTTACCGGCTATTTTGAAACACTCTACAACGGCTCATACAGCTTCACCGCAAGTATATTTAGGGATAAACTGTGCATGGTTGCGCCGTCATCAACAGCATTGCCGAAATTTTTTATGCCTCTACTACCGTTCTCCAGTCACCTCTGGCTTTTGCTTATAACCTTAAATTTCCTCGTCGTCCTTCTGTGGATCATGCTACGACGTCTCGAGGCAAAACTCAAGCGGCAAATTGGCAGAACCGGCGCCATCTTGGCTGTCGAGTTATCGATGTACACGAAGCACGATGTAGTTCACCAAAATGGCCGACCCGTGAATTTGGCGACTTATCAACCGTCGGTAACGGCCCTGTCGTCGATGGACGGCACCTTTTATGGGACCACCTGCCATATGGACATTTGTCGCGAACCACCCAGAATACATCGGCGCTTTATTAGAGTCTTCGATTTTTTAATATTTGCCTGCTCGCCCCTTCAACGCGGAAAAACCAACGCCGAGAGGGCTTTCCTTTTCGGCACACTTTTCTTCGCCACCATAATGCTTGGTCTCTACAATAGTAATTTGGTTTCGAGTCTCAGCAAACCTATCTACCATCGACAACTTCAAACTCTCCGCGATGTCGTCAACTCCAATCGCACCATATTCACGAAGTACGGAAACCTCATGCGCAACTTGCCCACCGACGGGTCATGGGAAATCGAAGAATGGAGGAGCAAGATCCGTGCGATTAACGCGACCGAGAGCACTAACGACCTTGTGGCTTTCAGGTAAATTTTCATGTCCGTATGTCATTCGGACCATCCGGGTACTTTTCATAAAATCATTTTTATCATTTCATTTATCATACTTTCATGGCGCGCTTAAAATATTGCCAGAAGAGTAACTTAAGGTAAACAACTGCACCTGAAAAAAAGTAAGCTTAAATGATCTTCGCTCCCTCCCACTAGTTATTGACACTTTTCGGTACTTTCGTGGTGATCCTTAACCCATGTAGAAATTCTAACGTTCTTTCAGTCCTGGAATCTATTATACCTGTAGATTCCAATGCGAACAATACGGCTGTGGCAGATATCGAGGCGGAGGTTCTCGGTTCTGCCACGTGTAGTGCAGCTAGTTAGTGCAGCTAGTATTTTAAAATAAACTATTAAAATAAACTCTTCAAGAACGATATAAATAAAAAATATTTTGTTTTTTCGCTACTGATATTATCAGTAGAATAACAATTATTCATTATTTAAAAAATAACCTAAGTTATTAGAGGAAAGTAACTAAATATGGAATACCATTTGGTTTTAGTGTTACAAAACAAAAGCCAATGTAAATAAAAAAATTCTTTTCGTATTTATTTATCAGTCATTTAGTTGCGCTTAAGTTATCGATAGTTTTGTTTTACATATATTAATTTACAATATAAAATTTTCCCAAAAAC
>JAPYZJ010002107.1:0-22658 GCA_030522765.1 Ophioninae sp. B BG-2022a
AATACGGTTGGTTACACTGGGGTATCTTTAGTATCGGGTGGGTCCTCCTCGGTTACGTACGCATTCTCTGAGCCTGTTTGGAACACTTCCAATCGAGTGTGAGTTTGGAACACTTCCTGAGGTGTTAGCACCCAGCTAATTTTTAAAGCGTTTATGAGCGGTCAAAAGCCTTCAAAAGAATGATAAAAACTCATAAACATCTAAGTTTTATAGTGAAACACTTGTACTTGCCCATTAATAAGAGTGAAACAACATGACAACACTTTTTACGAACATATCGTGGTGGGCCCTATTTTGTTTTGAGTAGTTTATATTCAGGTCGCGGCCTCGCCGGACTGGAGAACCATCCAGTTCACGATTTACCACCCTAATTGGATGTCTCGTGCAATTTACAAGATCGCTTTACGGGTAACGGCCATTTTGCGTCGGGTGTGGATCTAATTCTGCCCCGGTACACAAGTGTGGGATTTAGTTTCCTTGTCTCTCCCCCGCTCTTCTCATCTTACGTATCTTTTCTATGCATTTTTGTAAGTCTTCCTTCCGGCTTTCCATCCAAGCTTTTGTGCCTTAATGCCTCTCGAATATTTCATTTTTAAGCTCGGACGTATATATCCCGCCCTATTTTCTTTCAGTAAAGTACCCTTTTAAGTCCACGTCCACACTTTTCTTTACACCGAAATAACAACCCAGATGTTTCTACGGCGTTGCAATTGGTAATTCCTTTTTTTCCCCACTTCGTACAACTTTCAACAGACGTTGGATGGCTCGAACAAATTGCCGAGGATCTTCGCAACGAGCTAACCACCACGCTAATGCGATGACAGCTTCGAATGTGATAACGTCCATGGAAAGAAAAACTACTCCGGAGTTTTTATCGCATAAATGAATTCTTGATTAAGTACCTGTGGGAAAATTTAATTAGGGCTCTAATCTCATGTACGAATTTCCTTCATTTTATTAGGATCCTACTCAGGCAGTTTCACATGATGATAATTAAATGAAATCTCATATCGAGAAAAGTACAATAAAGTTATAAAAAAGGAGGTAATCAAATCGACTCATAATATAAAGACTGAAAAGTAAAAACTAATTAAATGATATCTAGCAATTATTTGGAAGAGAATTATTTTAATTACTTTGTTTGATAACTGATTGATTTATTAATTACTTTATAATTAAAGTCACTCGGTCTAACCGAGTGTTTCCGGTTTCAAAGACCGAGTGACAGCGACTAAAAAAGCGAATAATTTTTATAATTACTAATTAACGAATTATCGAGTAGTAAAATCAAGTAGAAAAATTCACTTGAGACAGTGGTAATTTATTCAATTATTCCGTACTTTTTTGTACACTTTTTCCGAAGCTGATTTTGTCTTGTTCTCTTATTCAATCAATAAATTAAACGAGCATAAGACATTGAACAGAATAAGAACGAAATGAGTTTGGGAATAACAAAAAATGCTAATTACCGTGTAATTAACAAGCTTTTAATAGAATCCAGGTGGCGTGGGGCGTTCCGACTGTTATCAGCTCGCGACGAACGTACATATATCCGGGAAAAGAGTTGAACAATTGAGGAAAGCTTCGCTTATCATTGATCCGTTTAATTGCCAAGAGAACTGGGTTGGTCTCAGAAAAGAATAGTCTGCCCGCGATAGCTATTTGGAATAGAATGCATCAATCGGTGACCTTCCGGTCTAGCATCACGACTCAGTCTAGAACTTCCGGTGATTGTCTAGGCGGATCGTGGGCCATGCTCTATATCAGGGCGTTACCAGGTTGCCACAGTTTCCATCTCTTTTTCCCTTCCGTGCGGTAGTTCGCACGTAACGATGCATTGTCCGCATGCATTTATGCAAAAAACGATATGGAGTACGAGCACGGATATACTGTTATAAGCGGCTGCCATTAACACAACTTGTCCGTGAATGGTGCGCTGCATTTTTTCCTCCTCTTTCATCGGGAGTTTGCACATTCTTGGACCGAGAGACACTCGGGACTGCGAGATTTCCAAACGAATGGATGTTCAACCATAGGCGTAGATAGTAAGAGCATAGAGAATGGGTGGGAGCATGGTGGCCATCAGAAAAGATTTTATGGTGAAGAGATCAAAAGATCGCGAAAATTCTTGAAATTTTGGGGTCGGGTAGGAAATCCGAACTTCGAATGACCAGAAAGCTCAAAATTCCGAATTTAAATATGCCGAAACTCCAAATTTCGTAAATTTTTGGATTTGTTTGGATTTGTCTACAATCAAGGGTTTAAAATCTACATAACGAACCCAAACAAACCCAAACAAATTTTGCAAACCCTTACGAAATTTGTGGTTTCGAACTATTGAAATTCGGAATTTTGAGCCTTCTGGTCAATCGAAGTTCGGGTTTCCTACTCAGCCCCGGAATTTTTAAAAATAATCATCCATAATAGAATATTTTGTTGTTCACTCAGTCACTTATGGCATCTTCTGCAGACGTCAACTATTGCAAACTGAATTTCAGATTTGTATGTAAAATTGATATAAGTGGATATTTCATTTTACTTCAATTTTAATCAGATTTAAATAACGACAAATCTGAACTTACACTGTCATTGATTAATCACCATATCCGAATTCCTGACCGATTAAAACCAGGATTGTATTCTTTATTCCTTCCACGTTCCTTTTACGATCAAAAAGAAGAATAGACTTAGGACGTTTGAGGAAAAGTTGTTCCGGAGGTAGTCCAATCAGTGTTGGAAACGGTCGTTGGTGTTTGCCGGACATGAAAGCGCGGTCTCGTTTCATCAAAAGCTCCCCAGCAATTAGTTCCGTAACAAACGGCGTCCTGTTATTCGCGACTGCCACTTTGGTAGCAATGAGGACACCTTTTCTCGTTTCTCTACCGGGTCCTCCCCTGGCACTCCTTCGTTCGATGTTCCTTCTTGCTGTATACTCCTATGCTGGAAGTCTGAACAGTCACAAACGAAAGGAAGCACGATTGCGGAGTGCAACGTTGAATCAAGTGGTGGTATCTAGGAGTCACTTTGTTGATCCGACCCACACCCTGGCTTCGATCAAATCCTAGCTGGTTACATTTTACTATTCTCCGAATTCCCTCTGGTGGTTGGTACATGACGCTTCCAAACGGGGTCGCTGAATCACTGCGTGTGCCACATCAGGATGTCGAATAATGGTACTACCCTGAAGCAATTCCGCTAAGAACTTGCTCTCTCCCTTTCTCTCTCTCACTCTCTCTGTATACATCCCTTTGCTCGTTCCTTCCGCATTGCCCCTGCGCCCCCTGTGCCAAACGAGGCGTCTCAACGATCCGGAAAATGGGTTTGACCATAATTAAAGTCGGGGAAGCTCCCCATCCTTACTGCTCCCCCACGTTGTCCCTATACGACTCTTTTGCTCAGATTTCTCAACGAGACGGAATATCTTTCCCAGTGAAAGGATCGTCCTGGGACTGATCCTGTTGATTGGAGCGTGCTGATTCGTTACGCCTGGAATGATGATGACCGGATAATGTCACATACCTACCCAGTGATGGGGTGCGCAGAAGCTGGCCAATCATCCCTGGAAATTGATGGAACATCCCTTACCTTCCAGCTATCGTTGTTATGCATAATCGATAAATTCTACTCCATCATTTTCCTCTCATATTTGTTTGGGTTTGTTTTCAGTTTGTTTTCGGTTTGTTTGAGTTTTGTAAATCTGCTATTGCAATTCTGCAACGAATTGCTATTTCTGAATCGTACAATCGTTTGTTTGGGTTTGGGCAGAAGGGGTTACCGTTATTTGACATTAAACCCAAACAAACAATCTTGTAAACCAGCCAATACAACATCAATTCTTCTCTGCTGTTCTTTTATTTGGTCTTCGTTTGGGTTTGTCTTCAGTTTGTTTGGATTTGTTTTCGGTTTGTTTGGGTGTTTGCAAATCTGCTATTGCAATTCTGCAACGAATTGCTATTTCTGAATCGTACAATCGTTTGTTTAGGTTTAGGCAGAAGGGGTTACCGTTATTTGACAGTAAACTCAAACAAACCCAAACAAACAATCTTGTAAACCAGCCAATACAAGATCAATTCTTCTCTGCTGTTTTTTTCTTCCAAAGTATTCATCCAATCTTCAATTGCTGTTTACACGATGCTGATTTTGCCATCCAACAGACCTTCACAGATCACAAACTGGAACTTTATCGCGCGACGTTTCAAACGTTTCAAACGTTCAGAGATGCTTAGGTTGAACCTCGTCTCGCGCAGTAGCAATTTTCAATCTCCCTTTCGCCCGGACTCGTGTACGAGCAATGTTCATGCCAGTTACTTGGCTTGAATGAACGCGCATCGTTAATGCGTGTCGTCGGTATACGCGCGCAGCTTGTCGATCGACATACACGGGAAAACCCTCGTATATCGAGTCCGCCCGATTCCCGCCCGCTCTCGAAGTAGGACACGTGCTTGTTACGCATTAACATACAACATTATCGCTACAGATACAACCGAACGCTTTTCCCCAGTTGGCTTCGTTTCACGCGTTCTGGCGAACGAGAAAATAGCAAATTTCTCATCAAGAAAGTCGACCATTGGTTGGATCGGTAACCGCTTCGGACTTGAACGTTGATGGCGGAAGTCTAATAGACTTCTGATGACGACGCAAATTTATTAGGGTTTTCCTAGATGGATATTGAAGAACCGGTAAAATTAGTGAAACTTTGCCGACACCTTTTGAGTTCTTGATAGAATAAGAGGTTAATTGTTTTAGATTTTTTTGACTAAATAATTCAATTGTTATAAACATTTCAATTTAACATATTTAACAACATTCACAGCATTAATCATACGTTAATTGTTTTGGATTTTTTTTACCAAATGATTGAATTGTTATAAACATTTGAATTCAATATTCATGACATTAATCCTAACTGAAGCCTATGTAAATTGCGGATCCCTAAAATGTTTCGACTATTAGCTTTAGCTTATTTTATTGAGATTCCCAAATATCAACTGATATCAAGTTTCAATATGAGATCCGAACGCATGTTGATGTTGCCAAAATTAGTTGACATCCGTCGTGGACGTTATTAATGTTTACGCTCGCATTCATGGTAGAACTGATTTACCTAATATTGGAGTTCGCATCGTTGAAATGCAAATGCTTTTTCGTTCGTTATATTCTTCATTTTTATTATTATCCAAAAGTTGTCGATTTTCAAATTGAAATTGTCAATCGCAAGTGGTATCAAATTGGATATAACAATTGTTTCCATATCTACTTTTGGTACAAAATCTATACGGATTTTAATATTACAATAAATAAATCATAAATAATTCAATGGAGGAATAAACTGACCATTATTTATGGTGGAGTATCGCAACATTCTTTTATTTTACCGTCCTTTTTTTATTTTCATAGCTATTGAAAAAAAGCTTAAAAAAATGACTACTAGACCACATTAATTCCTGCTGATATTGATATACCGATTTATACAAATAAAAAAAATTCTTACCTATAATTTCTATAATAATTATATTTCTATAATAATTATATATAAAAAAATTCTTATCTACAATTTCTATAATCATTCTCACCTATAATTTCTATAATAATTATTTATGATTATCTGATATTCGTACTTGATCACTCGGATTTATTAGTGAAGTGGCTAAATGGAGTCGACGATGTAATATTAACTAGGCCATCATTATTACGTGTCGGGACACGGTGCTTATCACATTGATATCATCGAGGCATATTTATACGAACAATCATTCGTCTTTTTTCTTTGCTGGTGGGTCATAGCGTTTGATACGCGAAGTTACGTCAAGCGGAAAATAACGCGCCGTTATATTCGAAAACGTTCGATGACGTACATTAATCACGGCTTGATATCCAATCGAGGAACGGAGCGTTATTTCGAGGCAGCCTAGGCAATAGAGGAGGAGCCCATAAATGGTTGCAAATGTGGAGCGATCATAGAAAATGTATTAAACTGTAATATCGCAGCGCGTTATACGGTATTACTCACTGAGCTTGTATGGATATGGAACACACGAATATACACAAGGCACCACTTCGATATCGGAGAGCGTAGCAAAGATATTGGAAGTTCTCGAAGTTTGCCGGCCAGGCTATTAGATCAAAGTTGGCCTCTGCTCCTGCTAGTAACCAGTGGATTATTGTCGGATTTCCTCGCAGTTCAACCAACTTTGATTACGTGGGGCTGCACCCATGCCGAAGCCGTATCAAGAAGAAGTGCTCAAGCTGAAAGTCTTTTCCATGGTGGCATTTTTAGAACAATGTTTCGTGCAAAAGGTGAACCCTTGTAGTTCCGGTTTTTCTCCTGGTCTCATTTTTCCTCCTAGTATTATTTTTCCCCCTAGTCCCATTTTTCCCCTAGTTCCATTTCCTCGTAGTCCTACCGATCGGAAGATTCATAGGTTTTGATTGAATAAGTTGATTACTTCAGTCGAATTTCATTCGAATTCATTCATTTAAGAATTTATATTTATACATTTTTTAATTTTTCAATTTCAATTCAATTTCAATTTAATTTTCAATTTTCAATTTCATTCGAATTGCATTCATTTAAAAATGTATATTTATACATTTTTCAAAATGCCCTCTTTGTCTTATTTGATCCTTTTCTCAGATGAATGTGAAGTGTTTTCGTAATGTTTATTCATTCAGATATTCGTTGTATAAATCCTCCATCTGACTAATATGATTTTGTTTTATTTTAACCCTCATTTTTTAACGACTCTAACTTCAACCCAAACAAACCCAAACAACCCATCAAATAGCAAAATATTCAGACTTGATCCACATGATGCTATCAGGAATGACTCTGTCAGTATTTTGTACTTTTTCGACGTAATTATAATCCAATGATAATTATTTGCAAGCTTCAATAGTTAGTAGGATAATTCAATACGGATCATAAGTCAGAGCTAGGTACTGATAAGAGCTCAGAAAATTGGACGAAACGAAAGATTTCTCTTCCCTGTTCTTTATTTTGCATAATGTATTTTTTTTTAGGGCGAGCTGAATATTCTTTTCCCACTTAATGAAAGTCTGCTGTGATATCGCAGCATGAACTCTTCCCCTTATCTCTCACCGGACCATCGTTCGTTCATTATACCCTAGTAGCAATAATTATGCGGGTCACGTGCGAACCCCAAGGAATTCAGGGACCACGTTGGACCAGGTTTTTTTCTCTGGTGTCCCATCTCCGGAGTTTTCGTCCATTTCTTTCGGAGATGAGACACTTTTCCTGCTTTTATCGTATACCTAGGCACATATACCCTGTATGCTCTCAGCTCTGTTTTCATTTAGCCCTTTTGTTGGCCAACGCTTTCACATTGGAGAAACTTGTCGACTTTTATATTTCTTGAGCCAATAAGTGTACATAAGTACCTACCCTCGAGTTTTTCCGACCATCGTAGTTATCTCGTTCATTTTTCATAATCAAATAATCGCAGTTTTTGAGAGTTTAAGCATTAGTAAATTAATTAAAAATTTTATTCAAAGTTGGAACATAACCGAAGTAACTGAAAAATTCACTCAAGATTGACATATTATTAAATTAATTAAACATTTAATTCAAAGTTAGAACATAGGTGAAGTAACTGAATAATTAACTTAAGATCGACACATTATTAAATAAATTAAACATTTAGTTCAAAGTTGGTAAATAAGGAAAGTAACTGAATAATTAACTTAATATGGACACATTTTCAAATTAATTAAAAATTTTATTCGAAATAAAAACTTAAAGTAAGTTAATTAAAATTTTTATTCAAAATTGAAACTTGAAGTAAATTACCTAATAATTTAATTCAAATTTGAAACTTGAAGTAAATTAATTAAAAAATGAATTCAAAGCTGAAGGCTAAAGAAATTCACCGAACCCAAATACACTAAAATCATAAAGTTGTCCAATACCATTTTTTTCAAGGATTGAAGGTCGAGCCTAAGTTGATTATCGCGGAGGTAGCTTTGCAGCTTTTCAGTGAGATGTCACGGTAATGACACTTCGTCCGGATGCCTGTAATTGACCCGTGTCACGAGAGAGGGTACAACACCCTTTTTTTTCAACCCTTTGAGACCATTCGTTGGCCTCGCGTGTCAGGCCGAAATTCTTCACTCGCCTTATCAGATTAACCTTATCGGAGTACTGCACAGCAGTGAAATATTTATTTTAACGATGAATTAATCAACTATCATTGAGAAAGTAATTTTATTTGAGCTTTTGGGTAATTATTGATAATAATAATATTACTTGAACGTATTAATTAAATTGAAAAATTTTGAAATATTTTTGTTGGATAATTAGAACAGATGTTCAAAAACTGACAAAACTTTAGTCAAGAATGTAAGAATAGCGTCGAATTTGACTTAAATTATTATTGAAAATGGAGTATTAATCATTCTGATGGTTAATTTGTAATTAAATAAACTATTAATAAATCTAAGCTAGTGCAACACGATCGAGATGGTAAATCCTCGATTTCCCAATTTTTGACTGACTTTTTGCCAACAATCGAATTGAAAGTATGGACTTGAATTTAATAGAGATAAATAATTATTGACTAAATTGTCATAAAATGTATAATCATAAAATAAAAAATCATAAATATCAATTTCAAATAATAAATCATCGTCATAAAATTTTAAATCATAAAAATTACCATAAAATAGGATTCCTTTTTTGTTCCATTGTTTCGGAGCTCCCATAGAAAATTAAAGGGAACAGATTGTTAGAGAATGTCGATAAATGATTTTTCGTTTGGAAAGTCTTCCGACTCATCGAGACAAGCTGTCGCCAATACTCTTTTTTGGTTATCCATCGTATCGAGAAGGTTTGAATCAACTTTCGTTCCCTTTGTGCCACACTCAAGTTTCCTCGTTATTCAGAGAGGAGAGAGATCCCTTGTATATATACTTAGCACTTTAAAGGGTAATTCGAGTGTGCGGACCACTTCCACTCGTGAATTTTCTCTCTCTCTTATTTTTTTGTTATTTCCTTATGAAAGGAGAAGATGAAGAAGGAGATGAAGAAAGAGTGGTTTTTGCTCATGCGGCGGAAGGAGTTTCTTTGCCTCGAAGAAGAACTACGGAAGCTGAAGAAGAGAGCTCTCGGCGGTACGTCTTGTGTACCGTTTCATATTTCATTCGGATTCCTTACGAGTCGTTGCGGCGGACGATTGACGGAACGCTCGAGGTTTCGTTTTTTTTTATTCATATTTATATACATATATATATATATATATATATATATATATATATAAATTTCATAGCAAAGCGTCGAATAATTTCCAACTTTTGTTAACCATCGTACCGTTGCAAGAGCTGCTCATTTCGCTTCATTAGACAACGACGTTCTTCGCAAAGGGCCCAAGACTACACAGATGAGAATTTTCAATATTTAAGTAGGAAAACTTAGAACCTCCTCGAACTTCAATTCGTTCGGGTTATGCAAATTGAAAAGGGAAGTTTCACGGTTGTTTTCTTCTGGGTCTTCACTTGAGATCTTCGTAAATGATTTAATAATGTAAATCAACGATTTTCTGATATCTAGGATGATAATTCGTGTTCTGCTTTAAAGATAGGTCTGAAGTTCGCAACGTTGCCACGCAACGAAAATTAATTTTTTCTTTTTTTTTCAAATCGAGTGATAAACTGCAGACACCGCATCTATTTTAACATAAATCGTAAAAACAAATCGTCTAAATCAATAAATGCAGTTTCTGCAGTTTATCACGCGATAAAAACACACACACAAAAAAAATAATTTTCATTACGTGGCAACGTTGCGAACTTCAGACCCATCTTTAAAGTTCGAAATGGCAATAATGAGACTGTGTTTCTGAATTGTATATGTCGATCAGTCTGACCCAATGGTATATATTGACAGCTGTAGGGGAGTTATGCTTGAGACGACAGTCAGATAAGACGACACATTTTGGTCCTTTTTTTAAATTATCATATCTAATTACGTCTTCTTTCATCATGGATCTTAACAATAAAAATGAAAATGAAAACTTATTCTTTCACTTTTTTTAAAAACTGCTCTCACAAATCTCGGATAAGAATTCCATACAACGACATTGAACTAATATTTCATAGCTTAAAATAGCAACAATCAAAAGGTCCAATCAAATCAGGTGGTCCAATAAAAAATTCCGATGTTTCTTTTCATTTCAAAGCTCAAAAGTCCCAACGTCATTTTTCTTCGAGATTCTCATCTTTTGTCTCCTCTATTCGTAGACGGGTCGTTCTTCTTTTTAACCTACAATAAAACGACATTTTTCTGTTTTTTTGGGTTTTTTAACTACACATCATTGTGACTTCTGTGGTATTAAAAAAAAACAGTTGCTTCTGTGTTTTCATTAGGACTAATCAAAGTTTCCTTTCCGGCTAAAAAAAATTCCTTTTTAACGTTGGTTTTTAAAAAAATAGTGTCACCGAGTGGCCTTTTTCTGTGGAGACCACATTTCGGTTTACCACTCTGTTAAGGCATTCTACGGAAAATAAACGTATAAAACATGCTGGTTAGAGAAAACAAAAAATTACATAATATTAATAGATAAGAAAATATGGACGATTCTTATTATTATTATTATCATAAACGGATTAAAAAACCGTAAATATCAATACTCCAACGAGATGCCATAATGAGACGAAGGATAGGCTATTGTAGGTTAAAAAGAAGAACGACCCAAACATTGGCTCGAACCTTGTTCCACGTGCCGATACGAAAAGAAAAAAAAACAAAATCGTTTCCTTTTTTTTTGTTTTCGAAAAATCGTTTGCCACGTGCAGGAGGTAGCGAAATTAGTTGCTGGTCCGTTGGTCGAGAACGGCGACAATGGCGACAGCAAGCCCAACCAAAATCCGACACGAGTCACGTGATTTGTACGCGCAGCTCGATGCTCACGAAGACCCGGAATTAGTATGGGATGATCTATGCCCGGCGTTTCGAATTAAATCAGGTGCATATTTCGCTTGATAAATGGACGTGTTTAAAGCCTACTACGGGAATATAGGACACAGTCCTATGCTTTAACCACCATCCATTGCCCTTCCCACTCCCAGTCATTTCTCCATCGATGTATACGTATTTATGTATGTCCCCATGTCCGTCTGTACGCCGATTAAACATGGTCGTTGATCGTCGTTATTTTTCAACGCCCGAGCCGATTGTTGTCGAGCATCAACGTGGAAACTGCGAATATACGGGGGGAGGGGGTGGAGGAAGGGAAGGGGGGAAGGGTTGTTCAATGATCGAGCTTTTCCAATTTTGGTAGTCAATGATTTATCGCTGTATAAAAATGAATCGTCATCCGCGAGAAACAATGAAATGATTAATGGCAAAACGATTATTCGATTGGAGGGGAGGGGGAATTTAATTTCCTATAGTTTTCGTATTTGTGTATAGTAGGGGTGGATATATCCAGGGTATCCCATGATTGAGGATCATCCGTGAAGTGAGGGGGTTGGAGTTGAAATTTTGAGTCGATTGATATAAGCATGTTCCCGGATCAACCCCTGAATTATTTTTCATTTTTAAAGGCAGTGAATCAGGTGTACCTTATTGCAGGTCCATTTCAATGTATTTTTATACCTTGTAGATAGATCCGTTTAATTCGTTTGGAATTCTTTATTTCTAGGGAAATGTGTAAAAACAATATTTTAGAAACGGTTTTTGTATTTTCCCAGGCTAATTTTATACTTTGGACGAAAACTCGAGCATATTCGTAATCAGCAGGAAATTTGCGATTTAATAGACACTTTTAATACGTTTAAAACGGAAAAAAAATATTTCGGCTTCCTCGGCTACTTTTCTGGAATATCAAAAATCAGGGATTTTAAAAGGTCGTAGAGTGAGCTTTTACTATGCTGTTGAGATTCAATTGGTGGGTTTGGAAAAGGTTTTTGCCTGACTTAAATAATGGCGTTGGATTCATACCGATATGTCTTGTAGTTTTCCCGGAATGTCCACTTGAAAAATCGGAAAAAAGAGGCAAAGGGGTATGTATGGAAACATTCGCAAAAATCGATGGTCCAACTTTGAAATTCTGCCAAAAATCGAAAAATCATCGGATTTCAAAGACTAAAAAAGCATTTTGAAGAGAAAATCATAACGAAGAGATTGAGCTCAAAGTGGAGTGCCAAATCCTAAAGGAAAATAAATAATCGATGATTTAGTGAAAACACTTTTTTCCCAAAAATTCTAAAAAATTATGAATTAAAAATTTTGTGTTATTCATCCATTTCGATGTAATTTTATCCACTGAACACAAATTTAGCATCAATTTGCCTTAGTACCCAAAGTTTCCATCGAAAATCGTAGAAAACTTCTAAAAACACGATTTTCTGCTCTGTGCAGTGCTTTCGACGGAAATTCAATGATATTCATAATCAGCTGAAAATTTTCGATTGGATCCTCAAAACTATTTCAGTATCGAAAAAAAAAAGTTCGACCCTCTTACCAAGGCGTATCAAAAGCCTCTTTGTCCAAAAGGGAACTCACCACCCGTTTTTTTTATCTTTATAAACAAGTTCGAAAGGACGTATGGAAAAATTTGCAAAAATCGTCCAACTTTGAAATTCTGCAAAAAATCAATAAATCATCGAAACCGAACAAGTACGAAAGGATTCAGACTCGTAAATCCGTAATTGTTCAACTGAATTAACATTTTATATTAACTTTTTGCCTCAAGGTTCATCAAGGAATATCTTAATAGCCATGAAACGGTGTACCAATTACTGTAAGATAAATCTAACATAAATGTGTGTTGGCGTGAAGTAATAACTCGGCGATCGTGACGACACGTAAATTGGAAGACGAGATGGATTAATTCAACCTGGGGTAAAGTAGAAATTTGTCCTCGTGGTGTGTTTCGATCGAGAGAAGATTGTTGGCCTGTTTTATCGAAAGGAGGACACGGGTATTCTTTTCTCGACGAGTCTAAACCGCAAATGGAGTTGGTCGTCAGTGAGAAAGAGATATAAGGAGCGGGATGAGTTTTTATCGACTGGAAACGGGGCTAGGTCGTTCGGGCGAACCTGATGCAACGGGTTGCCATAAAACATTGATCCAGTGTTCGGAGAGACCAAGGCGATAACGGTAATATAACTTATGGGAAACAGGTAGTTATACGTATCACGTCTCGCGTCTCCAATATGTTTTCGCGACATGCCAGACGGCCATGCACTCTGATTATGGTATATGTCGCGGACTTGTATAACACGGGACCGCCAATATCTCTCAGATCTACCATTATTCTCTCCTGTTTCTCGTATCCTATCTGGATGAACATTTTACGAACGTGATATTGCAATCGTAACTTTGGATTTCGATTTTATTTTCAAGCCAGGATTTTTTCAAATTCACGAGTGTTTTTTTTATTAGATTTAATTGGTAACCTCAATTCAACGTTTAGGTAAATAAAAAAGGATATGGATTTGAAGTTCACATCGTTGCGACGTAATCAAATTTTTTTTTTCATTTTTTTATTTCCTTAGATCCATTATTTGGCGAAATGTTTTTGTTCAGATTTGGATTTTAGGTTATTACAATAAATACTTGTATAATTATAGAGGTATTTTACTTACGATTTCAATGAGGGAAAATAGAAAAATTAAAAAGTAATTATTTTCGTTGCGAAATTAGTTGCAAAATCTCGTAAAATGCCTTTGTGCGATGCTTTCCAGTAGGCACGAGGTTCTATCAATTTTTGAAAAAAGTATCTGCACTTTTTTCGTGGCCAGAAGCTGCCGAAATATTGGACAATTAATAAACAATCATTTTTAAAACACTATTTTCTTCATCCATATATATATTTTTTTTCATTTAGACACTAAAGGAGAAATTCTTGTGCTGTGAAAAACAAAAAATGATTTTTCGATGCAAAATCATACTTCGAAAATAAATTCAATATCTACATGAATAACTGAGCTTATAAAGAACAATTCTTTTATTTGGCACTTCAAACATTTATAAGTATAATGATTTTATCTACAATATGATTTTGTCTACGTGTCAGCGTAAAAATAGTGTCATTTGATACGATAGAATATTGAATAGAATACGCCCGACGTTGATTATTTTTCCCAGTGCAAGTACTTTGCAAAAACATAGTAATTTTCTTGGAGACTCGTGGATCAAAAGAACTCCACCCTCCGCATTAAATCAGATGAATGATGAAGCCGAGTAATACCCAAAGTGAATAAATAAATTGGAGCATCGTTTCTCATAATTCATTCCTGAATGCTAGACCCAAACGTATTTCAGAAGTATCGTCATCATTATACCGACATTGTTAAAAGCTTTTCTCTGAAGCAAACCATACGAAATCGTGGGCGAAGTGGAAAAATAAAATCTCTGGGGAGTTGAAAGGAAAATCGAGGAAATGTAGAGGAGGACGAATCTACAGAGGGGGGTTGACGAGATTCGTGCAGTGATACTGCAAGGGAGGGGGAAGAGAGAGAAGGAAAAAAAGAGAAAAAGAGAAAGAGAGAATTTCGTGCACTGGCACAAAACCTTTATTCGATAAATCATCTTGAAGTTACGTCACAAGCAATTTCATTTCCCAAGAAGGTAGATATTATTATAAAGTGAACTGCTCTGCCTCTGGAAAGAAAATACCACTAAGGTAGACGTGAGACCCCTCCACGTCGAGGTGAATCTTTTCTTCTCTCTTTTCCGCCCTTTTACCTGCCACCTCCCTCCTCATCCTCTCTCTCATTCTTTCTCGGATTTCCTTTCTCATTCTTTCTCGTATCAAGTCCCGTCTTTTTCGAAGCATTTCCTTGGTGAATTTCGTGGTCGTGAGATAAGAGCAACCCCAAGCCCCTTCCTCTTCCATCCTGGGCCGCCTGGGCTTCGCGTCCTCGTCTCGAACATTTTTGCGATAGTTTCGTTCTTCCACCTTAAACCTCGCGATCATGCCCTTCGGAGTGTCGTCTCGACAATTTTTCCACAGGATTCGACCAGATCCTTCACCTTGAGGACACGCTGAAGATCGACATAACCTCACAAATTTTCTAAATCCGTTTTCTTGGCTATTCAGTTTTGAATGAAAAATCGAACTTCGGTATCTGTAGAATTCATTCATTTATTCGTTCATTCAAGTTCTGAAGTTGATGCTTTTTTACGACCAAAATGATTTTGGAATTGAAAAAACGTGATGTAGCTAAATATTTCGAAACTTAAAAAATAAACAATGATGGAATCAATATATTAATTGCAAGTGAAATCATTCAAAAGAAAATGTTTTTAATATTATTTCTTTAAATGATTTTATTCATCCGTTGAATTGCAGAAAGCAGAAATTATTTGATGCTTCAATTTTACGACCAAAATGTTTCGTCCTTAAAAATCGCGATGTAGATATTTCGAAACTTAAAAAAAGGCAACAATAGAATCAATATATTAAATGCAATAAAAGAAAAGCGTTAAAAAAAACAACGTTTTTTATATATTTTTTGTTTAATGATTTTATTCATCCGTTCAATTACAAAAAGCAGAAATTGGAAAAACTTTCAAGATATGTACACGGTGAAGAAAATTTTTTTCTCCGAAAAACGATTTTTCTCATTTTTAAGAACCATATTTTTCACATTAAAATCAATTTTGTTCGCCAATTCTCCACGACTATTTTTACCTGAATTGCTGACATCCAAGCAAACACAATTAGGTATAAATCGAACCCAAACAAAATACACATACATAACACGCTTTGAAATTGATTGAATGGAACAAAAAATGGACCAAAAAATGTGTGCCAAAGCAACTCTAGGTCATTTTGCGACGCAACTTCACACTTATCCTTATCACGTTTTTTCTGCTACTCTTGCTAATTTTCATCCAGGCACTTTAAACTGGGTTTAAAGTGTCGGGGTCTAAGTCTAACCCCTTAACGCTTTCGTGTATAATCAAGTAACAAGTCGAAGTGTAAAAAGTGTCACGATAGAGCTGGCAGCTGTTGCCAAAGAAAGAGAAGAGTAGGAGGAAAATCCAGGCAACTCTTCAAGGATCTCAACTGAAGATACGAGTTTTCCGTATAGTTTCTTTTCATTCTTGGCTTCCACTTGGTCATCCTTTTTTTCACGTGTATTTTCGTATCGATACGTACCTACTAAGCGTACCGGATACGCGTGGGTTTCGCGACAAAAATTCTCGGATCTGTTTCACTTTATCTGATTTCGCTCGTCCTGTAAAAACACTTTCAATATACGGAGTCTGCGATCTAATGAAAGGGCGTAACTGACTTAATTCGAATGTTCAGAGTGATCGAACTTGAGCCCTTCTGATTCATAGCAATAGCAATATTCACTCGTGTATACTTCACGAATCCTTTTATTATTATTTTTTTTTCATGAACTGCATTCCTTCTCGTATCAACAAGAATAGCTGCATATTCTTCTGCAATCTTTCCCAAAGCGAATTCGAGTGAGAATTCGAACCACCCTCCATAAATTGAGCGTTCTCAAAAATGCCCTTTTTTTTTCTTTCATGAAAACTACATCCCGAGAGGATCGCGCACATTTTTCTTACTGAACGTCGCACTCGTAAATTCTGTGGTGAAATTGCTCAGAGGAAAAGAACAAAAATTGTGCCACTCTCATTTTTCATATAGTGGCGATGATTTTTGCTGTTTATGGAGTTTAGCGTGATAATAGAGTTGAATCTTTGATTTTTATTTTTTTGGTCATGATCTATATATAAAGTAGAAATTATGGGATCAATTTTTTTTACTCGTCTCTTTGATGAATTCTCGACCATTTTAATTTGAATTGTCACTTCATTCGTTCAGGTATCAAACTACGTATTTTATCAAACAAAATTCGACTAGATCTACTTCAATTATTTTTATAAATAATCAATAAATATATTTCTTAAATCGAACTCTTGCAGATCAATAAATTTAAATTCTACAAAAATGGAAATACGAAAAAAAAACACTTATTTTCGAAACCTACTGAAAAAATTTGGACTTCCATTACAACAAGCAACGAAAAATTGCAACTAAATACAAATAAAAACGAAATTCTGTACGTCCAATCCAATTGCAAAAAAAATGTAAAAAAAAAAATACAAAGTCATTTTCTTACATTCCACCAATGAAAAATTTAATGTCGTAAATTCATTTTTAACCATCTAAAAAATTTCGTCTTTCACATAACCAGCAAAAAAAATCGCAACTAAAAAAAAGAAATTCCAATTTAAATAATTCCACGAGTTTCGAAAACATAAAAATCGTTGGGATTGCTAAACGGGCTCGTGAATGGTGGTATTGTTGCCGAAACGTCGTACGAAACTGTAGGAAAATAATAAATAGTGAAAAAAGCCATATCGACACGGAGACTCCTATGTATTGTTGAATGTCTGGCTGGCCCGTGTCCAGAGAACTGGGTAATGTCGTGTCCGCATGCTGACTCGTTGACTGGGATACTGGAGTACAACACAGACACACGTGGACACGTATAAATGTATATAACACGAAGAGAGGACACGAAGAAGAGGCTCGGTGGAATAGACCGGTGGAACACACGCGAGAGAGGAAAATTGAGCCGGAGGAACGAGAGCATCAGTAGCGAGTGCTGGTGTACGTTCAGCTATACAGAACAGACAGAGGGCAATTAATCTTGGCAACGATGCTGGCCTCGGATATCATCGTCGCGCGAGTCTCTCTCTCTCTCTCTCTCTCTCTCTCTCTTCGTCTTCCCCCTCATCTCTGTCGCCATCTATCTCCATCTCTTTTCCTCATGGCGTGAGAATCCGTCGCTAATTAATCTAGCAGTATTGATATTATAATTGCCACTCGGTCCTCTCACCTGCAGCTCTGCTATAATTTCTCCACCGATCCTTGGGACAAGTTCCCTGTAATTGCCCCGAGACTCACTCCGAAGTATTTTGTTCCATTGAATCTCTGAAATTGTCGAACAAGCTTTCCGTCGCTTCGCGGTGAAACTTCCAAAATCGAATTACATACAGGATGATTGAATATTAATTGTAGTCCAATAGAGGAGGGAATGAAGGAGTATACTGAACTAATTTACCTTGATGTACTTGGGGATTGGAAATTGTCGATTTTGTGGAAAATCGACTTTGATACTGAAAAAAAAACAGATAAAAATGGAAAGAATAAAGTTCTGTTTGTTCAAAGTTTGAAGTACTATCCTGTTTTGAAATTGATTGAAATTGACCAAACTACTCGATGAAAAATCGTGCTTTTTTTCTGTGGCGACATTTTACCCAGAAAATGCCGATTGTTTAACCGCCGCAAGAATTAGTTAAAACGAATATTAGCTCAGCTGCGGATGAAAGAACAAGAGAGAACGTGGCATCGAGCTATAGAGGGTTGAAAGACAAACCGACAGGGCCAAAACGAGGTAGAGATGGAAGGATAAAGAAGGGTGAATGAGGAGAAGAGAGCAAACCTGATAGAACGCTGGAGTTGACTCTGAACGAATGGAGGAACATGGAGCATTTCGAAGGCTGCATACAGGTTGAATCAGGATATAGATCGAGACGTGAAGGGTTTACCGTACACGTATACGGCAAACGACATTTCGTTGGACGTCGACGCGATTGACCGTGTGCTCTACCTCAACGGGGGACCCATTGACCCATACTCCCAGCAAGCAGTTTGACCAGCTGTCGTACCTATACACCAACCTGATCCTCGTTCTCTATCCGCGCCATCACTAGCACTCCACGTTCCTACCCTCGACTCTACAATATATGCGGTACTCTCGAGTTTTTACACCACCCAGGTCCCAGTATCCAATCTGAATCGGCCGGTAAAACGGTCTGTGAATCGCTTGGTTTCAAACATTGTCCGTTTCTATCCAGCTTCAATGACGACTGCTGAACCAGTTTTATGGGTAAACCTTTCCGAATTGAGAATGTCCTAATTTTGACGATTCCATAAAAAATTGGAAAGCAAAATAACCGGTTGGTATGACATCTCTGCGAGTTTCCTCATTTTTTGATGAACTGTGCAGTTTTTTCGTCAAAAATCGTGGGAATCGCTAACCAAATGGACCACCCAGTTCCCAGTGTCTATTTTGAATCAGCTGGTAAAACAGTCTATGAATCATTTCGTTTCAAACATTGTCCTATCCATCTAGCTTCACTGACGACTGCTGAACCAGTTTAATCGGAAAACCATTCCCAATTGAGAATATCCTAATTTTGACAATTTTGCAACTTTGATGACAGGAAAAACAGCAGGATCATCAGCGTCCTGTTTACGAAAAATTCTTTCCAAGAATACCTACTCTCTCAGCGTTGTTTTCCGGAATATCGAAGCGATGCAAAATATGAGCAATCGAACGAATCGAATGGATTCCGAAAAGATATTTGAAGTGATAGAACGGAGGCGTCATCGGTCAAAATAGACGTAAACATTGGTTCCTTGACTTTGCGAAGTCTCGCTATTCAATAATACCCCAGTAAAGGTTGAAGATCTTGTAGCCGTGACTTCCGCATCAACGAAGCCAACGATTCGTCCCCCACAGAAGTGGAAAAGTCTCACGCGGGCGGCCAAATGGCAAAGCTATCGGTCCCGCACCACTTTGAATTTATCGGACTCCACGGTGGACTAATGGACGCTAAACGCTACAATTTAACGAACCGCTCGAGCGTACCCCGGTAGTTGCATACTCTTTTCCACTCGTAGCTCGTATACCTTTTTTTAACAGGGAACGGCGCAACTGAGAACCGCCGTAGCCAACTATTTTTCAGTTTCCCCCTTCCCCTCCCCCCAAGCATTTTTTCACTTCTTTCCTCTTGGCTCTTCACCGAGTCAAGTCTTTTCACCGAGACGGAAACGAATTGCGGGATACCCACGATGTTGAGGAATCGCCCCGAACGGAGATTTCCAATTTTGTCATGGACCCTCCCTTCGTATAGCTTTCTTTCGTTGCAAGAAAGCCTCGCGGATATTGCTCTGCCTCTCTCCCTTCATTTTCCTTCCTATTACACCATCTCTTCTTACTTTCTCCTTTTTTTCACTTATCTATATAATCCTCGATTTAGGAATCCACGAGAAAAGACATCGGAACGGTAAAAGCGTAGAAAAGTGTGCTGCGAAAAGGAGAATAGAGGAAGGGAAATACGAACGGTAAGGAAAAGAGCAATCTTTACCTTTTCCTCTTTTTTTTGATAGAGTGAAGTCTCCATTTTTTTAATACTTGAAGGAAACGCTGGTGAAAGCTTTTTAGCCCAATATTTGACACATCACAACTGCTGATAGGGATATCTCTTGTCTGAATATATTTTTGTTTAAATATCATTATTAAAAAATATCTGAATATCTTGTCTGAATATCTTATTCTTAAAAGTATCTTAAAATATCTTATTATATTAAATAGAATATCTTAAAATATTCTTAAAATATCTTCTTCTTAAAAATATCTCTTAATAAAAATATCTTGTCTGAATATCATTATTAAAAAATGAATTGAACAACTGGAAATTGATCAGCGTCGATTTGAAACAATTTGATTTATTGTTTGGACGACATTCCTCAGTTATCAGTCGCTCAATTGGTTGTTGATACTTTTACCGAAGTCAAGTTTGAGTATTCTGGATTACCATGAGCTGGCCTGTCACCAACTGCAATATTATCGTTGGATTCCGAACACTCTGCTACTTTGCTATTGGCTTGCTGTCTTTTGACAAATTTGTATAATTGAATCACTAAACGCAAAATAGATTACTACAGATCCTTGCAAAGAATCCTTTGGGTGAAATGGACAACTGTACTAAAAACTGAAGGATAATGATCAAAAATCGTGGTGATAAAAAACTGGGGTTTCACTGTACCTCTCTTCGAGGCTTTTCTCGTGATATTCTACGATTTTTCTCTGGGTACTGTTCTTACTTTGGCAAGGATCGTAAGTGAGACATCGAGAGCTTTCGTGAGAAGATGGAATAGGACGAAACCTAGTATTTCTCCTTACTCCTCCATCCTTCGTCCATCGAGCTCGATTCGTCTTCATCGACCGGAGATATACCCTTAATTCTCGAGTTCACGGAAGCCACGCTGATGGGAAATGCGTCGTTGGCTTTCCTTCATTCATTTTCTTTTGTAAAACCGCTGGCTTGGATCTTGCGTGAAACGAGGGCCGAGAGAGCCTGGGATAGAAGCCGAGAGAAAGATATACGTGTAGGACAGAAAATGAGAGGGAGAGAGAGCCAGGTGGAGAACGAACGTTGGAAGATCGAAGAGGCACAAAGGAGAGAATGAATCCTGGAGAGATTCGAAGCTGCATTATTTTTTCTCGTTCGTTCGAGTTCACCAATGAGTCCTGGAGAGGAACGAAACTCTCCGATGTTTCTCATCCCATCCCATGTCGAATTTTCGAGCCCGGTCATTTCTAATCCTCCTCATTTGAGGTATAAATGGAAGTAACGTGTCTGGCAAAAAGTTCATCCAAATTGGGCGAATCGTGAATTTACAAATTTTGTAAATAGCAAATAGCTAATTTAATAATAAATTGATTCTCATAAAAGTCAATTTTTTACTTTCAATAATAGTGGATATCAAATTCGACGATATTGACACTTGCTTGACTGATGTTTTTTTCACTGACGTAGGTTCCAACTGCCCGACAAAAAAAGTCCCAATTTTTCAATTTCATTAATACGTTCGAATAATTTTTTTCAATTATCAATAATTACTTGAAACTCCATGCCTACTGACTTTTCCAATGATTGACGATTGTGTCATGATTGAAATGAATATTCCACTTTTTTCTAAATTAATTGTCCAACGTGATAATTCAGTCGATTTATTTAAAACTTAACCATCAAACGATCGATTAATTTGTTGATCTTCCCTGAGTAATTTCCTGCTATTAGCTTCCGTTTTTTATTCATGTTTATCCAAAAACATGTCCAAACAGAAAATTCTCCAAAATTCACTAGCAAAAAGTGTTTGAATTTTGTTTTTTTCCTCTTCAAAGCAAATTGATCCGTCAGCGTACAAAGACATAGTTTTATTTTTATATTTCGCCAAAAAAAAAAAAAAAAGAATTGGTCCGAGAATTCAAGCGGATTTTTCGAGCGTCGCTTCGGGTCAGCTCTCACAGGCTCCGCGATCGTGGCTTTGCCCGTTGAATGAGAATTGATTGCACTCAAACCCAGCAAGCCGAGCTTGCACGGAGCATCAGCAATCGAATTCTCTTTTATTTTTTATGGCCCGGCTCGCTTTTTTCACGCTTTCTCTCTTATTTCGCATTCTTCTTTTTCATCTCTCTCGTTTCGGAAAACCCCTCCCCTCCCCGCCCCCTCTCCACGATTTTTCGCTATCTCGTCTCCAGTAATCGTCCTGCGCTGTTACGAACGCGTTTCCGCCTATTACTGTACGATCAGTCGTCATTGAAACGCTATACAACCCTTACACACCAAACCCCTCTGAATGACCCTGCACGAACAAGATATCGTGAACCAACCGGAACTTCATGACAAGAGCTGAGAAGACAAACGAAAAAATGTCAATTTCAACGTACATGTCATTCAAAAAAATTAAATAAAAAGATTATATCAAAATTATCAATGGAATTACTCCCAAACAACCGGAAGTCCATGAAGTGACAAGAGCTGAGAAAAAGGACGAAAAAATGTCAATTTCAACAAACATTTCAATACAAAAAAT
>JAPYZJ010002107.1:22668-51073 GCA_030522765.1 Ophioninae sp. B BG-2022a
AAAATGTCAATTTCAACAAACATTTCAATACAAAAAATTAAATAAAAGGATTAAATCAAAATTATCATTGGAATTACTCCCAAACAACCGGAAGTCCATAAATTGACAAGGGCAGAAGAAGAACGAAAAGATGTCAATGTCATCGTTCTGTCAATAAAAAAAATCAACTAAAAACATTTTCTCAAAATTATCATCGAAATTATACTAGAAAACACAAAATAGCTCGGAATTCCAAAAAGCTAATTCGCTTTTCGCTACTTTTTGAACTTCCGTTGATTTTTTTCGTTCGTTTGCTGGGAGCTTCGGGCGAATCGACGAGGAACGAAACACAGAATAGAGGTCGGGATAAAAGTCGAACGAAATTTTGCGTTCGTCGACGAAACACGTTCAGCTACTGTATGGAATCGCGTAATGGATACATTTGATCGTTTTTTACCGCGTCTGGTGCTATTCCGTTTGAAAAAGCAGCCCGTAGGGGTTTTTCCAGGACCGGGTGGGTACATACGCTGGAGCGCGAGACACGCTTCGCGTATAGTGTTACGCGTGCTACGGGAGTGATAGGAACGTGCGCCGAGAGCACTCTGGGGGCGCTCGGGAGAATCGACGTGAATCGTTTTCGCTACACAACACATGGACACATGACAATGAGAGGATAGGGAACCTCTCTTGATTCGCAATATCATAGCGCGTATTGGCCAACTTCGTTAAAGCATTCGCGAATCGTTCGCTTTATAATCTGGACCCTGCACGAGACTGAATGGATCTCTACCGGTGCCAGTTTCATTTGTAATTGAACTTGATGAATTTTTACCAGGTCTGGTTTTTAGGAATCACCGGAGCGAGCTAAAACGTCACTGCAGTATTCCAGAGTTGAAATAAACGTAATACAGGCAAATACCAATTTTCTATCACGATTTTTTGTCGTTTCCCATCATCTTTTTACCTTGCATCGTTGGGTTTGTGTGGGTTTCTTTGGGTTGTGGGGCTGGGTTTGTTTGGGTTTGTTGGGATATAAAAACATGAAAATTATGTCTTTATATCAATTTCATTTACTTTTCGATTAGCTGAAAATAAATATTCGCGTTACCATTTTTTTTTTATTAATAATCATTGGTTTATGAATATTTCATCAACATTTATTAGATCGTATGTAATTTTAGATAATGAAAACAGTTTAAGGTTTTGTTTTACACATGACCACTCTTCGTTATGTTTTTCATCATAATCTCTCAAAAACTCCGAAATTCGATTTTGCAATAGAACTCTCCATTCTGAAAGAATTTGAAGTTTGCGTCGTCATATAACAACGAAAATAGTTTTTTTTTTAATTGCTTCAATTTTTTTAAACACTTTTTCTCTTCGCCTGGAATTTTCAAAATAAAACGGCTGTGTATAGTGATGGAAATAGAGAAAGGAAAAATAAAAAAGGATTGCATTTCAGGAATGCATTTTTCAATGTTATTGATCGAGCGTTTTTGATAACTTTATTGTAACGAGCCGGGAAATTATTTCCAATTAAATCGAGTCGTTCAATTCGATGTTGAAACTGATAAAAAAAATAAAACGAATACGATACAGAGAGCCAGGTTTGATTTGTGGGATCGTAGCAATTGTAACCGCCACAGCTACGCTTTCTCGTGAGAGTGGATACACATGGGTACGTTTACATTTATTCACCGAGAACACGCTACTTTCCTGTGCCAGCCTATGATTAATTAAATGATTTAATCGATGTGGAAAATTCAATTTGGCTACTCCATTTGTAGCATATTAATAACGGAATGAAAAATGATTCTTTCGTTATGGTGTTAATTAATCTTCCATGGTAATTTCAGAAATTTCGTTTAAAAATCAACGACTTTAATCCCCCAGTTTTTGGATAGCTGTATAAACGTGGCAGATAAACAATACCGTAAAATAAATATTACAATGTATAGAGTACGAGGAATTGACGTGGAAGTTTGCATTTTTGATATGTAACGGATTTTTTTTCAATCCAAATAACGTTCCCTGATCTAAAGATCAAAAATCACGCAAACATTTTTTAGCACTGTAATTTATGAGTTAACAAAAAAATTCTAAGTACGTTTTTGCATAGCAGCTAAAATCAGTGATCGGCGAACAAAAAATTCATTGCGTTCCAACGATGCAAACTTTAATCAAAATTGCAACAAAAATCATTCAACCTTACATGAGAATAGTCTTTCGAATAACAATTCTGAAAAACGATTAATTTCTTTCGTTTGCTACGTCAGAACTCCCAATACAGAGTTTGCCACACATTAGAAAGTTAGGATCACGAAGTCGAGTCAATATGATGGTAAGTAAGGCAAAATGTTCGAAAAGCTCATCAAAAGGTTTATTGATCAAAGGAGAATGTTCCTGACAGGTTTGAACCTCCTCAATGAGTACGAGTTTCCAAACTTTCCTAATATTGGCTCAGCATTATCAACTTGGGCTGGTAGTTTCCTCGATAATCCGTTTTAACAGGAACGAGTAATATTCCTTTAGCTGTCTTACTGATTGGTGATGCTTGAACAGAAAGAGATATTTTTGTAACTCGTTACTTTGATGAGGAAATAAATGTAGGAAACGGTCATGTCAACACTCCGCTTGAAGAATGCTTGAGTGTCTGGTGGCGAAGACTAAAACTGTGACGTATTGAGAGTTCATCAAACACGGTTGATCGAAGTTCGCAGCATTTCGAATTTATGGCTAGGTTGTCAATGAAACACTTCCAGGATAGACAAGTACAATCTTCGATGTCGTTCATTGCTCATCAATATTTTCAACAATTTGACAAAAAACGTCAAAACAAAAAAAGCTCTTTAATCCTATCCTCATCGAGGGATCAGAAATTCAAAATTCTTGCCTGTTCAATATCAACACACATGTTAGAGACATGTGAACCATCATAACAGAAAAAATCACCAGAATCAAAGAAATCATTATATTTTCATAAAACGCCATCATTTTCCGGAAACAATGGCTGATTATCACTTTATACCATTATTTTTAATGACTTTATATTCTTTCGACGTTTCTGGATTCATCGTCCATTGAAGCTGAACCGATTCACTCTAAGTGGTGATTACCAGCCTGAAATCCCAGCAGTATACGTAACGTTCGCCGTAATGACATTATTCCACTTGTACAATGCTATAATGACGCTCGATTGCGTGGGTGCCGGCACAGAGTGACCATTCGTTTCATTCGTTGCAACGATGTTGTATCTTTCCTATTTCTATTTGCGATACGATGTATGGCCTCCGGATGGTGATTTAATGGCGAATAAAAGTATTAGGAAAGGCTAACGTTGCTTTGAACAAACTGCAACCTTGATTTTCAATGTGAATCTCAAATAACAGATTTAGATGGAATCTCGGTCGACAATTGCTGTTTAAACAAAAGGGGTTTTGATAAACACTTGATCGAACGTTTAGCAAATGATGACAGCTGAAGTACTTTGGATTGATGGGAAACGAGGTTACTGTGGAAAAGTATTCGATCCCGATTGAATGCCATTCAAAATCCAATGGTACATTTCAATTAGATACAACTTGGAAATTTTGCAAATTTTTCTTAGTGATTTTTATACCTCGAATCAAGAAAATAAAATGTTCCAGGAATGAAAAAATCATGAATTTTCGTTGCATTTCAACAATGCAAATTCCAGCGGTAAAAATACGAAAATCAAAAGAGACAAGTGTTTTCCACCGATGCGATTTTCACCCCTATCAGGGATTCCAGCTTTTACCAAAAGAAGGCTCTAAACGTTCACACGAAAAGTGGCGTCAAAAAATGTCTGGGTCTCGTCCAGTTAGGAAATTCCAATCCCTGAAAGGAAATCCATTTCTCGTGGTTTCGCAAACGGCCACACATCTCAGTGTTTCTCCCACAAGATGCACCGCTATTTTCCTGGTTGCAATGTAGCAAGGATAGCAAACTTCACCAGCAATTTTTTTCTCCTTACGTACGTCTTTTGAGAGATACGACTCGTGACTGTTCTCGCCCACGCGTCTCTTCGTCCACATCTCTTTCCTCATTCCTCGTGGTCCTGTCTGGCGCACACATAACGCTCTTTATCCTTGTCCGTGGCCGTTTCGTGGTCATCGTTTCTTCTCGCAAAACTCGTTTTATCCTTGTTGGTTGCATTCTGATTCGCAGTCACGCCGTCTTGATCGCCCCGGAGCGATCAGCGTCTTCATCCTCAACGAGTCCTACCACTAGCTCCTTCTCTTCATCTCTGTCTTTCTTCTTGCCATTACGTTCGACCATGTTGCATCGAGGCGTCTACACGCATCGATCCTAGTTAGAGCATACCACTTGCGCCTCTCTCTCCTATTATGTATCACAACTGATTTGAATTTAACGGTTGCGAAGCGATGCATTGTCCGACGCCAGAGTCTAGTGGCTCTCTGGGTGTTTCGAGCACCGACCACTGTGAGAGACAAGTACGACAAGATCTACAGTTATTGGACCATAATGACTGGCCTCGCTAAACTCGTGTGCAGAGAACTTCCCCACTAAACAGGAACCCTGATAATTACTCCAGGAAGCGAGTATTCCTTTGCACCAAGTGCTGCGTACAATAGTCCGAGAAACAATCGATAGAAGCTTTTCAGGGTAATCCAGCCAATGGGAGCTCTTAGGATATCTAAACTCCAGTCTGCCACAGCTTGGTAATCAGTACGGTCCTTTCGGAATGATTGGTGCATAATCGTACTGATTACTGATCAGGAATAAGTGGACAGATGTACCAACAGATTCCAGCTTGAAGTAACCTCAAAACAATCAAACTTCTACGAAACTGCAGCTTCGTAATCAGTAGGATCATGAACTATCCAGTCTGATTTAGTGAAAAACAGTACATTATTGCAGTCCAATGGATACTCCAGCGTCATAATCCACGAATTAAGAGTACAATTCTTCTGCCATTGTCTTTGAGGATCAACCTTAACGGCATGTGAGCTGATAGCTGAGCTTTTGCATTCTCCAGTTACACGTTTCCGATAATCACTAGCTGGTCTGTTCCGTCAGTCAACCACTGGTCCATTCGAATACCGATACCCGATTACCACTTATACCGACAAACATTCACGTATTTATACGTATATGTGTATATTTACCAGCCCTTGTTCCCTATGCTCGGATCAACGGTCCGCGGACTCCAAGTCGGCCGACAATAGCTCCAAGCTCTATTCAACCGTTTTTCCTTTTCCATCCGATTTCATATAGCCGGCACTCTACTCCCTCGTAACTCGCAACCGTACGACTTCTCTTGCACTGGTTACATGTGGGCTATGTCTTTGGCCGGAGGCGCGAAGCGCTGCTACCAGACAAATAAGCAACGGCGAACATTTGCAAAACGTATCCATTTTGTATGTGTGCATTTTTTTATCACTGTATGGGTTCGTGGTCGTTGCATGTGGACTGTGTATGAGGCAAACTCGCGGAAGCACAAGAGGACGATGATTACTTCGTAGAAGTAACGCTGACCCGGTAATCCAGGATGCGTGGCAGCAGACCCGTAAGAAAGAAAGAAAGGCACACACAGTCTTTAGCGCATAGGCAGACTCACGATTTCCCCTGCGGTAACATTGCATACCGTTTTCTCCATACACATCGGGAATCTCGTGGTCAAAATGCTTGCTGGAATCACTGGAATGCTGATCCAACACGAGTGCGAATAGGTATATCAGTATTTGGTGCAAAAGCTGAGTCTGGAGTTGTCATTGAGAATTAACAATGGCATTGTTGTTTTGAACGTTGAAACCTAACGGGATATTATAAGTTGATATCTGGTCAATCACGAAAAATATATAGGATAAATAAATAGACACTTTATATAATAGACTCATTGGGGGTAAGTGTGCGCAGCCTCTTTATTTCTAAACGACCTGAGGGTCGTTGTGATTCCATGCAGCAAGTTGTAGGCACTTGAGTGTAGAATGAGTTTAAATGATCAAAAGTGAGCTCCAGCACAGCGGTTGATGTTTTTATTAACAAAAACGGAATCAGACGACCCCAAAGTAGATTTATCTGCTACAGTAGACAGGTTAATACTTGGGCTAGAAATTGAATCCGGTCAATTTCACTTGTGTCGAAATGTCTTTCAAGCGATTTTTATTCACGTCAGAACCGGTAGACGAAAAACTCAGGCGTACACGCTCTTGTCAGACAGACGTAACTTATGAGGAAAATGGATTTCGACGGGCTGCTGGATAAGTTGAATCCTAAGTAACGCCGTTTCTGTGTTTGTGTGGGAGTCCAAAGGTTTTATTTTTACGTAATTCAAGTATCAAAGCCCTCTGACGTATATACGAATGGGAGAAGGAAACGGTCGATGGGGACACGGTAGGAGGCCGAAAAACTTTCCGCTTCGGAGAACATAAAATTCGTCGAGGGCGAAAAGTACCGAGGCGACGAGGTCGGAGGTGAAAACTTTGGGATAGGATAATGCGCCTCCGGCGGAGCTTTCCGTATACGCGTTTTCTATGTGGGATTCTGCAGTTATATAACCGGCAGGACGGGCCAGCCTTAAGAGAAAACGGAAGAGATTGTTATATAACGTCGCACCTAGAGCGGTTTTACTGCTCGGGCGCGAAGAATGTCACCACTATGCGAAATACGAAACGTGCCTGGTAGTCTCTGATTTTCCGAGTCAGGATCACACTCCGAGGCTATATTCCCATTTCTTTTCACTATCTTCACCCCGCACTGGGAAAGAAGAGAAAACCTCGACCACCAAGGAAATTTAATTGAATTAACGGTAGGCAGCTCGTGGTGAAGATTTTTCGTTGTTACCATTCGATGTTTTTTTTTCATCGAACGTAACTGAGGACGGGTTGGAGGCGGTTGTTAGCGATGGCGGAATAGAAAAAGCTTCCATTTCTAGGTTTATATTTTTTTCAGATGGATATTTAGATTTTACGTCTTTTTTCAACCCGGCTCGGATTGTGGGATTTATTCTCCATCACGTGCCCATTTTTGCAATAAGTCACTTCGGGATAAGAAGATATTTTTTACTTAGCATAATGATTTGTAGGAAGCCACTTTTTTTTGTGTTGAAGTATTACTGGGTGGGTATTGAAAAATTGACAAAATTCGAAAATATTTGTGGATTTAGGGTTATTGATAGAATAATAATAATAATAAAATACTTTGGCAGTTATACGAATATGAATATAACGCGTAGTTAATTAAACGAAAGGCAATTGCAAATGATTATTTTCGTCATTAAACTAATATGTCGAGGATACACTAGAGTTCTCTTCCTTTTTGTTGATTGCATAATTTTTTAATTGAACGAGACCCCTCAAAGAAAGCTAATGCGTTCTTCAGAATTGCGCAATAATCGCGTCAGTTAATGTGTGGAAAATTGCTGATCTTCAACCGTGACGAAGTAATTACTTTTGCCTTTTTTTTTTTTGTTCAACTTTGTCTCGAAGACAAAAAAAGAACGGTTTTCCCGGTCTCGAGACGTTCCCGCCCTTTCTCCGAGGGAGAGCTGTTCGTGGACGATTATTTTAAACAACCGGTCGACTCGGGAATACAAAGTGGGTTCTTAGGTAAATGCTCGAGGTTCTCCAACCCTCTTGAATCCGCGCAGACAAACCTGCCGACTTCATGGAACGTTTTTCCATGCTCGTCT
This sequence comes from Ophioninae sp. B BG-2022a, assembly GCA_030522765.1. Taxonomy (NCBI): domain Eukaryota; kingdom Metazoa; phylum Arthropoda; class Insecta; order Hymenoptera; family Ichneumonidae; species Ophioninae sp. B BG-2022a. The sequence continues at coordinate 30,323 of JAPYZJ010002107.1, forward strand.
CCTCCTATAGCTCCCTCCGAGGGCTTCGCGGATCTACGGGATATTCCACGTCGAGGGACCCGTTTTTCCTAACGAGAACATTTTTACAATCGGCCAGCATGCAAACAATTTCTTCAGCAATGCGAAACTAAGATCACTGAGGAGAAACGAGAGAATAATTTTTTTTTTTAAGCTAACACGATTGGTCACTTAGGATTTTTCGCGAAACTTCCAAAAGCGACTTGCGCATATTCGAAAAGAGGCAAACTCGTAAAAACAACGATATCGATGTGAACACCTAGACGACGATTTTCGAAAATCATTTTCGATAGAGGAACAACTACTCTCGAGAAATAAAAAATTACGTTTGCATCTTTATCGTTTTAACTACAACAATTTTTTTTCTTTTTTCATTTTTCACGTCCACAATTAAGAGATTGGAGTTCGCAACATTGTGACGCAATGAAAATCACTATTTTTTCAATTTCTTTATTTTTTTTCTTACTGAAATCGTAAGCAAAATATTTCAATAATTAAACAAATTTTTATTGTGATAACCTAGAATTCAAATCTTAAAAAAAGATATTTTGCCAAATCATGAATCTGAGGAACTTCAAAAATGAGAAAAGAAATTTTATTGCGTCGTAACGACTTCAAGTCCATCCAAAATTAAAACCTACTGATTTTATAATACCAATTTGTTTCAGGAATCCTAACAAAAGTCGAAAGAATTTTCATAACCTAAATTGACCAAAAATGATTCGATCTTCCCAACGTTCGTGACATTCCAATTCCAGTATAAAAAATTGAAAAAAAGAGGATTTTTTTCAAAATCGGCAGCTGACTCTGCATTTTCCCAAACATTATCAGCGAAATCCTCATAATTCTGAACTATGGACGAAAATATAAAAACAACAATTCTAATTATTATTCGTATTAATACCAAAAAAAAAAGCGATATGATTCTGCAAATTTCATGTTAGCCTAAAGCTAGCAATTAAAATTCCACGAGACTTGGGAAAAGGAGAAGTATCATCATTGCATTCCAACGTTGCGAGCTTGTGGATCGGCCAATTTCTCGTCTGTGCTAAAACTCGTTCAGCCTCAGGTGGAACATCCCGTACTCGCGGGTGTCTCTGGTCCGGGTGGCATGCGAGTTTTTTTTTTTTATTACCACTGCAGTGTTTTCAACGAACGAATATTTCCCAAGTCGCATCTTCGTTCGGTCTTTACGAGATACGCATGCGCACATACACAAAAACTGTACATCTACAGATACGACATATAACCTGATGATCATCGAGTGGTGGCTGAGGGGTCGTCTACGACCGGTACAGTTTTTTCTCCAGCTGAAACTTCTCTCCATCTGCCCCCTGACGACTCCATCTGATATTTTCGCCTCTGTCGCGTTTCGCCCTCGAATCTCATGGTACACAAGAGAGTGGGTTGAATGAAGCGTTGAAAGCCAAAGAGACGAGAACCCTCCACGACTCGGTAGTTTTTCCGCTCGGTGCAATTTTTTTTTCTTCATTTTTTTTTATATTCATAAGAGTGCTAGCATTGCGACAAAGTCTGGCCAATCCTCTCGCTCCACTGCGCGATGCGTTGCATACCTTGCACTCAAACTTTTGAGGAAAAAAAATCATCGAGAGTTTTGTTTTCGATGAAACTTGCCAGTAGACCTTGGAGAGCCTCTTGACGATGTCTGACGAAGTCGCTGAATTATTTTTGTTTTTTTTACAATTTTATATATTCAGTTCTAAAGCTCGTCTGATGAAACTCAGCAGATACATTTTTTTTGAATTTTAGGGTTAAAGCAGGATTTTACTAGGAAACTGCTACTAGGCAATTTTACTTGATCGTAATCATGATGAAAAGTTTCAATTTCAATCAGGTCTATCGTAATCATGAAGACAAATGTCAATTTGGATCAATTTTATCGTAACTACAGTATAATCTAAATTACGTCAAGTATGAAGAAACTTACATAGTGCTCTAATCCGATAGGTATATGTACGAACTGATTGAAATTGAAATCTGTTGCAATTGCAAATTGATTGAAATTGAAATCTGTTGCAATTACAAATTGATTGAAATTGAAATCTGTTGCAATTACAAATATTGATTTTAATTGAAATCTGTTGCAATTACAAATCGATTTAAATTGAAATCTGTTGCAATTACGAGTTGATTTAAATTGAAATCTGTTGCAATTACGAATTGATTGAAATTGAAATCTGTTGCAATTACAAATTGATTGAAATAAAAATATAAAATAACGAACTGATTGAAATAAAAAATCCATTACAATTATTAATGAATGTTATACGAAGTGTTCACTCAATATCCCAACTCCTCAAGGTGATGAAAAACATTAACGACATTCGCGTAAAAATAAATTAATCAATCCATTCCGAGGCAAACTCCGATACAACACGTAGAGTAAAACTTGCCTCTACTTGCCTTCGTAATCTCGAAGTTGGTAATGAAACGTCAGAGTTGCCATTGAAAAAGAGTTGAAAAAAAAAGAAAAATTCAAACCGCGCTCGTTCTGGACGCACGCCAGAACGAAATAGGAATTTTCAGCATTTTGTTTTACGCCTCTGTGCGGTCGTACCGTAAACTGTGTGCGGTGTAACCAACAATGACACATAGGTGCGAGAGCAAGCTCCGAGGCTCTTTAGGTCCATTCACGTCTCTCAGAGACACGGCGAGGCCCGTCTCAAGGAACGTTTTACTAAAATGCTGCTCTTGGCGAAACGGTTGCAGAAGCCTCGGTTATACCGGAAGTATACACTGGGATGAGATAGTCAAGTACATGCGTTTGAACGCCGATGCACCCACACGAATGACCTCCAACTTCCCCCGCGAACGAAAGAGAGAAACTCTCGGATAGTTTTCTCGGCAAAGACCTTAGCAATTGAGAACGAGATCGCAAGTTTGCCCAGAGCTCTTAAGGTATTGCCGGATGAACAGTCCGGCAAAAAGTTCTTGTAAAATAGGGGGATCCCCCTAGGATCCCCGGGGATCCTAGAATTTTCAAATCTCGATCATTATTATATCCAGCATTCGAATAACTAATTCAAGAACAAATTCATACTTTAAAATGTTTATTTTCAGTTTTATAATAATTGGGGTTAAATTCGACGATATAGGCATGAGCTTGATTGAGGTTTTGTTATTGACTGTACATCTGGTCCAACTTTCCGATAAAGAACAATTGCCAATTGAAAAATTGAAAAATTCTTAAATAATTTATCATTATTCCATCAAGTACTATGAAATTGAAGTTCGCAACGAAAATTTTATTTTTTAATTTTTTTTTAATTAAAAATTTGTTCCTAAATTTTATTTATTTATTTATAATTTACAATAATAATAATAATAACAATAATAATAATAATTTATTATAATTTATTTATTTGTGTTATTTTTATGTATTTTTATTGATTTTATTTGTTTATTTTTTAATTTCTCTATTTTGTTTCACTGAAATCGTAAAAATAGTAAAATACTTCAATAATTATCTTTTCTCTTAAAATCTTTATTGTGATACCTAGAATTCAAATCTGAACAAAAATATTTCTCCAAATAATTAATCTAAGGAAATAAAAAAAATGAGGAAAGAAATTTCAAAGATCCGAACTTCGAGTCCATCAAGAACTTCAATTTTTTCAAATGGCCAAAAATGCTTGGGATTTTTTAAGACCCATCGAGTGAGAAGTTTCGAGATCGAGGGTTGGGACCTTTCGATGCATTCAAATCTCGCATACGTACTTTTGGATTCACGTGTGTGTGTACGTATGTACAGAGAATATACATACAAACGCGTAACGAGCCTTTTAACGGTTTTACTGCCGGCACGTGGTTTTACGAGCAACGCGCTGGGGTTAATAGCCACCTCTTTCGTTTTTCTTTCTCTCTCTGTTTCGTCTCTCTCCCTGCTTTTCTCTGGCGCTCTCTTTCTCCCATTCCTTCATTCTTTTCTACCCGATTCCTCAGGGACCTTCCGTTCCTCATTCACGAGTTTCTCGGGTGCGAATCTGGACGTGGAAAAAAGGCGGCGAGAGCTATGGATACAGCAGATAAAATTAACATCACAACGAAGCACAGACCTCCAGAATTAAAAAGACACTTTATAGACGCTATTTTGAGACACCTAATTCTTTTATAAAATTGGAGGGAGTCCCTCTCCCCCCCCCCCCCTCTCCTTCACTTCACCCTCGAAAGTTCTTCAGCTGTTGAATCGTATCGATAAACAAGTCAAAGTAATTCCCTAAAGAGTGAAGCTTCTCTGGACCCTGGATCCCTAATAGGGTTTTCCGTTATGGTTATTTTGTCTTGATTCATTTTTACACTGATCATGTTTATACAAATCCTCAAAACTGAAATTTCCCATACTTTAGGGATTTTCGTTAATTATTCTTTTTCCTGGGTCAACATTAAGTTATTCGTAAACGACTTTGAAAAAAGATTTATGAATTGTAGTTTATAACGAAAGTGTGAAAAAATAACAAAGGGTTTAACTACACACTAATAAAATTTTTGATTTAATCGTGTTTATCTTTCACCTATAATTAATGGAAAAAACGATAAATGAAAAAAGATTGCAGGTTCACTGTCTTTGATTATTACTCAGGTTAAAATAAACTATCAATAATCAAATTAATCAACCACCCCGTTCCATAAGTAAAATAGTTCATTTTTAGTAATTGTAGTACTCTATATAAATATTGTTCACTCTGTCAGTAAACTTTTTTGAAACTTGAGTTGATCTTTTGTTTAATTTTATAATTATTTATAAAAACGTCATTTTAACGAACCCAAAAAATCCCACAAATTCATCGTTTTACTGTACAGGTTATTACAAATGGTATTGAAATTGAGCTGTTGTACTTATCAATTGAGTGTCGAATAATGTCAATGGTAGGTGTGCATTGATCCGAAAGTTTATAGGATCCACAAAACGAAGCAGAGACACACGATTATTCAGTTTTCTTCATCCGTACTCCTTACGCTGACTTCGTCCCGTCCTCTCTTCAGTTTCTATCGACGTAGTGCTCTCGCTCTTTATTCCCATTGAGACGGATTTCACGGCTACGCGTAATTACACGTTCGAACGGCTCTTAATGGCTCTCGAGGATTCGAGCTGGTAATTGAATCCAGATTCTACCTTCTACCTTCCTTTCTCTCCCCTCTACCAACCCCTCCCCCCACCCCGTGCTCTTTCTCCCTCACTACCTCTCTCTCTCTTTCTCTTTCGTTGGCTCTCTGTCGCCCTGAACACATTTATAGAATTCCCAAGGGATATCGTGGGACATAAGTGTTTGAAACTTGCCCTCAGCAGTTAGTCTTTCCTACTCCGAACACTCTCACTGTTTGGAAGTATACGTCTACGTTTTATAGTACAAAGAATGTACCCGCAATGACTTTATCCAACTTCTATTCCCGGAAAATCGATGGGGTTAACAACGATGTTAACTTTGGTGAGTGAACAAGATGTTGTTTTTACGTTTGTTTACGTTGTTTTGTTTTTATGATTTTAAAGTTCGAAACATTGCGACGGGACGATAATAATTATTTTTTAATTTCTCTATTTTATTGCATTGTAATCGTCATTGGAATACCTCAATAATTGTACAAATCTTTATTGTGATAATCTAGAATTCAAATCCGAAAAAATTTTTTTTCGCCAAATCGTAGATGTACGAAAATAAAAAAAAAAGGAGAAAAGAAATTTCATTGCGTCGCAACGATACGAACTTCAAGTCCATGTTTTTACTAGCTATATGAACATCCACGTGAAATTAAGATTTCAAGTGTCTACATGATGGTTCATTCATTCGCGAGGGTTAGGTTAGAACAAACCTCAGACTGCATCAGTGTAGGGCACTAATGAACAGAACTTTGGTTTATCATAATAATTCGTAATTATTTGGAAAAAAGATTTAGAAAGTCTTCATGAGATTATGAAAGATGTTTGCAGATGTCCTATTTATCTTATGTACTTCAACAATCCTGGAATTCCTCTTGCGATAATATTGATGGGACACCAAAGATCGTTGATTCCAGATGAAGATAAACACTGGTTTCTTTTTAGGTTATGAATGATTCTTTTTCTATTTTGGCTGAAGATTTTTTGAAAAACGAGGCTTTATCTTTTTCCCTCAATCCGAGGAGAGCGTCCAAGCCTGGTTTATAGTCGATGATCTTGGAGTGCAGTTGGTAAGCTGAAGATGCCTGGAAGAGATGCCCATAGGTTATCAGCGAGGAGTGGTCGCCTTTGGGCAAGCAGGAGCGAGAGAGAGAGAGAGATGCAAAAGAAGTGAATCAGTGGCCTGGGATGTGGTAAAGACTGGGCGGATTTACTCGGTGTTCGAGAATTCTACTCCGGTTCCAGAGATACCCGCGGACACGAGGAGGAGAATGTTCGCTGAGGGTCATAAATATGAGATAGCGACGGTTGTTATTGCCTAATTAGCTCTGTCAGACGAGAAATAAGAGAGAAAGACGAACCATCCCAGTCTCTCTCGTTGGTATACCGTTAACAGCAATTTCTACACGGTGGCGCTCTTCTTCGTTCTCGTTCATTAATGATCCTGAAAGCTCTCGAAGGTTTTTCTATTCTTCTACACGTCGAAGAGTTGGTGGGTTAGTTTGGGTTCGTTTGGGTTTGTTGCCCGTCGAAGAGTTGGTGCCAATTTGAAACACTTGAAATCGTTTAAATATTGGGTTGCTCCAAGATTCAAAATTGATGGAACTGAATTAGGTATTTCTCAGCTGACGAAAAACCAAAATTGGTCCAGTTGGTCCAGCAAACCGAATCGATATCCTGGACTGAATCAAGCCTGGAGAAGGATGAGACTAGGAAATTGATGACTGGCGAATGATTTTAAACTGGACAAGACCCTGTCCATTTCCACCTGGAACATTGATGCTGTCAACTTAGCTAGGAAAAAAAACATCGGTGAAGACAAAATCCATCACGATTCTCTATTGCGTCAATTTCACTGCACAGGCAGTATGGCGCAGTACTGTTTATTCTGGACACGGAGTTGATCATTTCGCGAAACGTTTGATTGCTTCTAGGATGATAGTGTGCCTTGCAGCGTTACGGAACTGCATCATTTGTCGGCCAATGAGCCGCGACATCCAGCGTTGTACGGCTTACGATTTCATAACGGTTTCTAGTTTTTGCCGGTTGCAGTTGATGAAAATGAAGACAGGTTGACCTAGAGGTCAATCACTTTTGACTACGAGTGAAAAATCGATCCAAAAAATGTTTTCATACAAAGCATTAATTGGTTTGTTAATATTTCATCGTTCCTAGTGATTGATAGAAATGTCGTCCTTCACTTACCGCACATAAAATCCAATTATTCATGGATGCTTTTTTCCCGTCGCGTTTAACCTTATTTTGGGTGGTCTCGACGCAGATGCTTGTTGAACGGATACACCATTGTCAATTAATATTTCGTGTTCAAGTAACAGCCGATAATCCGGCAGTGATGAAAATCACGTTTCAGGCATCGACACGTTACGTGAGAGTTTGAGTGAAAGCGAGATAATCTAGTTTTCATAAATTGCCGTATCGTGCCGATGGCCTCGATAGGACCAAATAATGCTCAAGTGCTATCAGGCTCACACTACGAATACGGCCGTGCGACCAGCACCGGATTAACAATATAACAAGCGTAGCAAACGCTACAGGCTTGTTTCTTTGGGGTCTGCATATGAGCAGGATACAAGCTGCTTAAAAATTTAAGGACTTATAATCCTTGATAGATCAATAATACATGAATTATTATCGAATGTTTCACTGATTAATTCAGTAGTTAGAAACGTATGAATTTAACAAGGTGGCTTATGGGAAAATAGCTTCTGCAAACGCTAATGCATAATAAAAAAAATACCTGAAACATAGGGCCAGTCAAATATGAAACATCGACACCCTTTTAGCATTAATGCATCAATAAATAATTGACGAATTTTGTATATGAATTGTAGAGTTTTTATTTCAACATTTTATAATTCAGGTATTAAATAACAAATACTTAGTATTCAGACGTTCTAGTTCGCATTATCCTTCAATGATACATTCCACTGAAAATTTGATGGTGACTGTTATCCCATCAATATTTATCGTGCTGGATGGAAGTTTCTCCAGGTCCTATATATCTCCACCACGTTATGTATTTTCAGGAGTCATAAAATATAGTAATGTGCGTGTAATTTGAGTTCATGAACAATTTGGATCGTCTATTCGTCAGGAAACGACCTTTGGGTTATGCATAGCCCCTGCTTTCTCGATGCTCTATCACTGTCCGTTACTGCGCTACGACGATAAATTTCACGATACGTTTATTACGCGAAAAGCTCCCAACGGCCACACGCTTAACGAGTCACAAACAACATTGCATCGAATAAGCAAGAACGAGTTTACGAACGAAAAATGACCCGATTAATTCATTATGTGAATGGGATGTGCATTTGAGTATTAATTCCTGACTGTGTCGTATCATTTTGCACATCGTTACAGCGATGCTCCTGCCTGCTCTATTGTTGCCTGATTATTTAATTGCTGACAATGTTTCCACACTCGTTTCACCATAGGGGAAGCCGCATTGTTTCGCGATGAGATTATCCAATTAGCAATCATCGTAAAAATATAATAATCTTTATAACGAAATGTGGAACCAACTGTTTTTAGATAATTATCCATCCTCACGTGGTTTTTACTTGCTACGATCCTGTTGATAGAACATGATGAAGTTATCATCGCAAATGTTGATGTTCCGTTCGTATCATTCGACGCAGCGCTGTTTCTGATTCAATGCAGCCCAGAACGAAGGATAGTTCATTCATACAGTCAGGTTTACTCGATTTTCTGTAGACCTTTATACATACTTCAGTTCTGACTTTTACCTCTACATCCTCATGTTCTGCCATGGAACTTCAGAATGACTAGATTTTCCGCTCAGCCCGGATTCATTCCCGTTTGGTCGTTGCTTCAATGTAGACCGGTCCAGAATGGACAATAGAAGAGAGAAAAGAGAGATACAGAGAGAGAATGGGAGAGAAAATAAAATAAAAAAGAGTGAGGGACAGATAGAGGGGTAGACAAGATAACAAATGCTGGACAAGCGAGAAGACTTCCCTTCGTATGTGGAGTATATCCTTTGTGTCTGTTTCCATTTTCCAATAATGGTCGGTGCATCCAATTTTTCCGGATATTCGTCAAACGAAACTCCGCAGTCTGTGACCACTATTCTGCGCTCCTGTTTCAAGACTCTCCATTTGTTTCCATTTTTCGTACCGCTTGCACTTCCGGGCATCTGCACTTTCTCGTATTTTTTTTTTGTTCTGTGGCAACGTACTATTCTGCTTGCTACCCGATAGTTTGACTTTGGTTTTTGCATAGCTCGTTCGTATACAAAGCAATGCAGAAGAGGAAAAAAAAGGCTTCATCGATGTGCACGCTCTAGCGGACAATGAGAATGACCTCTTCCATCTGCCACGTCAATTTCACGCACCTGTTCCATGATGTCACGCTGAAGATTTTTCTTCTGTCTCGTTCGCTTTCCTAGCTACTTTGGTTCCTAGATTTATCTCGAAAACTCGAGGGAGTGACGTAAAATTGTGTCGGTCCACCCTGAGACATATCCGTCCGCGAGAATAATATCCCCCGGAGCCTCCAGCCGTGCGGCTATGATGGAAACATCTGGACTCTCAGGTACCCTGAAAGAACATCACGTTCTAATTGTTTCTGCCAGACCGTCCGAAACCTGGTATAACTGTAGTCCCCTAGAATCCGTTCCCGGCAAAACCGTCGTCCCCTTGTGGAAACGCTTTGTGACGGATACATCCGTTGTCAGACTTCCGGTTTGGATTGCAAGAGCATGCGGGCTTTCAGAACTTGGGTTCCGTCTGTTCTCTATACGCATTTCACAATCATGAAACAGAGCTATCCGAAGTGCAAAACTGTTTGTGGCAACGTCTTTGTGCCGTTTTCCAGTCTGGTATGTGCGCTTGCTGATACGTGCGCCTCCATACCATTTGCTACAGAATACAACGTCCTAATATTGGATGGAAACTGAATCCATCCAATAGAGAGCAAGCTTGATGTCTGCTGTTCAGATCGATAAATCCACTGGGAAAGGATCTCTAGGTGCGTCTAGATTATTCAGCGTGTCCTTCATATCCCAGTTGTATCGTGTGGTCAAGCATTTCCGGGTTGCATGATGACCGGAGTAAGTCCAATACTCAGCAAGCTCTAAAATATTGATGAAGCTTGATAGCTTTCCTTGATTTCTTGACTACTGACGTTACTCCTATCATCAAATTTTGATTTATGACATGTGGCGTTTCTTCAGGACGTTTCATACTCGCCGTTTCGACATTTGACGTTTTGGTTGAAATTTGATTTTATACTGCACATCAGTACGTAGTACTTCGGCATCTGTATCGGCTTTGAAGAATCTTGCTGTCTCATACATTTACGGATTTACCGTTGCTCGTGTTACCTCTGCGATAGAAAATCATGTATGATGAGTTTACGCCTGTCTTGATGGTATCTTCGATTGATGCGAGTACCGAATGAACAGGCAATGGAATATCACTGGTACAGAGAAGCGAGAACATATACGTTGTCGTTCTCAACGTGCAGCACACCAAAGGTTTCAACTGGAGGGTTGTGACTCGTGATGATGAAGGCTGCCTCCTGCTTCTCCCTTCGTCTCTCAGCAGTATCATCTCGAAACCGCGTGGAAACATAACTAGGCGAATCTAGAATACGTATGGGTAGGAAAGCTGCTAGGATAAGAGAGGAGCAAGCTTCGGCGGTTGGGCTCCGGAACATTGCAAGTTATTTGTGACCTAGCTGACGTTACTGTTGCTACTGCTGCTGCTAGCTGCATCCACCTCAGCGAGATTGACCTTCTTACTCTTCTCTCTGGACCGCAAGAACTTTCGCAAAGAGAGGAGGAAATAACGAGAATGGATGGCCAGAGGGAGGTTGAGCTGGGAGGAGTAATGGTACAGGGAAGACAGCAGAACGGTAGCGAACCTGGAGCTTCAATGAAATTCTGCTTCCTAGCTGCCCACGTCACCAAGCACGTTCGCGCTTAACGCAACGTTGTATTTTTTAGTGCCCTCTCGGCACCACTCGGGCAAAAATTAAACGAGTCACCTTCCAACAAATTCATGCTGTACGTCATACGAGATAGTGACGGTTTGACATTTACAAGGGACGTCACTTTAGTTTCTCCCGTTGATTCTAATGAAACTCGTGCGGGTGGTGGACAATTAAAAATACTATTATTATTATTATTGGCATGATTTACAAAAATGGGTGATACCACTATAAAAATATTCCTTTTTTAAAGAGAGTGACAGCCATCAGAGCATGTCAAGTTTAGATCCTGTCGATTTAGTTACGAACAGTTGACTGACAGTAGGAACAACAGAAAGGAACAACGATTTGATATCCATTATGGATTCCTGTAACGGAAATACAGGATAAATCTTTTTTTTTCTCTCTCGTCCACGTAATTGAGATAAATTTTCTAGGATTTTCAATAAACTAGAAAACGACCACGTTTTCTTTTGATGCAAACCGTTTTGCAATAGAAGACAAAATGAGAATAAGACAAAATCATGTTTTGATGTGCTTGATAAAAAAAATCCAAATTCAAGAGTTTTATTCTGTAGCATTGATGAGTTTTGAGAAAATCAAAGGTGATCAAAGTGACGTCGTCTGGAGGTTGGGAGACTATGAAAACGCGAAGAAATTGGTATCCGTTTTTTTCTGTATTTTTTTATCGAAACCCGCATACAAGATTCATCATAGGGTTTAGATTATCGATACGACCCCCGACACAGAAGTACCGTTTATTCTCTGGCCAAGACACGGTAAAACATTTTGTTCCCTTATCTCACGTGTGAACAGAACCGTTGTGCTGGGGAGATTCATGAGCTGTGCGTGGAGAGACCAACTGTTAAGGATGTAGCGAGGGACGGCTCCTCATATTTTTCTCTAGGCCGTTCATATGCTCCTCAAGAAGCCTACGCGTATAGAAAGCCCAAGGGAAAGAACGCTTAACCCCGGAGTGGAAGGTCTTTTTTTTTATTCTTCTTCTTCTTCTTCATTTCTAGTTAGACGTACGTGCTCGAGCATGTACAATGTGTACGGTCAACGATTCATGTGCGTGAGCGCGTCAGTGTATGCAAGCCTGAGGATCGTGGATACCCGAAGGTCTTTCCGCTTATGTTCCTTTTCTCCTTTCTACCTTGCGAACCAGCGGTGCCCGGCGTGCTCAGCCGCGACGAGGTCCACTTTGCGTTTGCTCGGCCTGCAACGGTGAAGTGACCCGTCAGACACCCATCAACGCCTCAGAAACGTTGTAGAACAGCCCGGAACCCAGCGGCTCTTTTTCGCTTCCTCTCCTCGTTTTTTTTTTCCTTCCATTTTTGTCTTTTTTCTTTCTTTTCACCAGGCTCCCTCCAGTCTCCGCTTCCCTCGCTTATTTCTCCGCTCCCATTCATTATGTAAAGGGTAGAACAGCTGAATATTTCTTAACCCTCTTTAACGCACGTTTCGCAAAAAAGGCTCTTGCTCTTCCACTTGTTCATTATTGCTAAGTAGGCTTTACTTGCTCTTCCTTGGACCCCGAGTCTAACCACTGTTATTCCGGCTAATGCGGAATTTCACAATTGCGACTACCCGGAAATACGGACTTGCCTATTCCTGACATCTGCCATCTCGAACCCCAAGGCTTTTTAATCATCGAGATTAATCACGAGGATTCAAGCTCGGTAAACAAGAAACAACCACTTTTTTTCAGCTTTTCAAAATTGGCTGATATCCATCACTTGGTCCAGTCGTTTTCCAGACCTTTCCAGTCCTTTAGAATAGAAGGTGTGGTCAACTAGAAAAACAGTCGTTACTTGTAATAACATACATTTTTCCATTTTTTTTTACTAATTAGTTCATTAGCTATGAATATATAAATTCACCATACATCTAAATTCTTAAATTCACCATACATCTAAATTCTTAAATTCACCATACGTATTCCAGAGTCCTTCCACCTATTCCCCCATAGTGGATCAACTTTTTGCTCGACGGTTAATCCAATAATAACCAAATTCAATCGACACCCAATGAACCTCTCTTTTTCCTTTGTCATCTATCGAGATAGTTTTCATAGCTTGACCAGGATCTCGATAATTTGGGATGACATCGTACTTCCTGACTCCCGCAATAGGCGAGCAATGAGGCCAACCGTACTTTACCTTGACTCATTACTCCTCTTAGCTAAGTGGCACACATGTACGATTTCATTTTTCCGCGTAATTCATACAGCTCATTCGAGCTGTTGGACTGTTCTCGTGACTACACACGGTGAGAAAAAGAGAAGGATCGGTAAAAGGAAAAAAGACAATTGGTGGTCAGACTCGTGCAGTACCTGACCGATCTTTCGTGCAAACCAAGTTCAGCAAGTAGGGTTCACGGGTCCACACGAGAGGAGCCTTGTGCCCCCTGCTGTGCCAAGATCCACGGTCACCGTGAGGAATCTGTGTTGGTCTTGGAGAGCCGTTTGGTCACCCACGTCTTTTCCTCAGGGTCAGCTTGCTCACGACCCGCTCATTCTCGTGAGCGTTGCACACGTGAGTTCGTGGTTACCGTGCATGGTAGCCCGTCATGTTCCTTCTATATACGCAATTCGCGCATGCGCTGTGCACACACCGATATAAGAGGGCCCCTATGAATTATTCCCACAGGTAACCTACAATTTCATTCATTCGTCAACGAGCTATACTTCGATCCGTTAGGAAGAGATATTTCACAAGGTATATCCACGTGGAAATGCTAATCCAACGTGTGAATATTGGGACCTGTCTGTGTTACGTTCTCCAGCAGGTTTGACACGATCGAAAATCACTGATTCCATCAGCTTTGACATGCTAATTAAGCTGTAAGGCTTCGTCCTTTTCTAATTAGCTGAAACCATTTTCAGCTCACCTTAGCTCACTAAAAGTAACTGCAATATTTCACTTTCTCATTTTTATCTGTTGGGGTTTCGTTTCTACTTGCTGGAGCCACGTTCTCATTTTTATTTCGTTGCAAATTCCGAAAGAATTTCCCGAGACTGATGATAGTGTTTGACTGACGAAAAAATACTCATTCAGTGAAAGTTAATGTTGGACTAATCCTCTTGTCTTCCTTGATTTTGAGGAAAAAAAGAACACGACCAGGCTGGCACCTCTGGAACAGCCTGTCTACTCGTGTGTGAATGTACGTTATTCGATGCTGTCGCGGACCGTCTGTTGCGCGCATTGCGGATGTCAGCGATCAAGTACAGGACACACGGAGCCATTAGCTGTCTTTTTCACGGGTATATAATCCCCGGTCCAGCAAACGTACATGTTCCAACAGATATTACATTATAACGTGTATAATCGGGTAGACGAGGCTTTTCTTCTATGTTGAAGCTTAGACGTACGTTAATATACGTGTACACATGCGAAGTGGTGGCTTATCGTGCCTGCAAACACCAGACATGCATACCACCACTTTGGTACGTCGTCTCGTCGATTACCGTGTAGATGTTGGCTCGTACTTTTTTTTTCAAACTTTTTTGTGGGAATTCAACGTCGTGCGCAGATTTTACGTTCCCTCATCCACTTGCCATTATTCCATTGGACACGCGGGACCGTGTGAACGCGTTCAAATACTTCTCTACCATCAGCTCGTATTTTTTTATTCCACTGCGGTTCGTTTTTCCTTTCACGTTGAAGCCTCTTTGAAATTCCAGCTTTTAATAGAAATATCTTGGTAGTTTTCATCATCCTAAATTTCGGTATCGTACAGATACAGGCTTGGCTCGAGTTTGGGTTTCATGACGTATCGAGGCTTTGAAAACTACATTAAAATCGATTCCTCCATATTGAAGTGACTGACATCTGTCCTCGTGGCTTTCGACGAAGAACGATTGATCGTTCGTTATTTTTGGTCGAGTATTTACGAAATTGAAAAATGGCGAACGGTATCTTTGAATCAATACCTTTTTCAATTCCACTTCGGCTGTGGTACGCAGGCTTCTAGGTTTTTATAGGTCTCGTAAATATATTTGTAAAACTCGGTCCCTGTATCGATTTGTTTACCGGGAATACACACACTCTGTTCGACAAGAGCGTGCACGGCGAAACTCAAAATTTGCTGGGGACACAGCATTGAAAGGGAGGAAACGCAATGTGCATGATATAAACTACGATGATCCACTGTTAATAAGTGATCCACTCGCTTCCACTATTAACCATGACTTGGCATCCCGAAAGTTCATTTCCCACTAACTTCGCAGAAATAAATAAACGTTTCTCTGCGACAATTGACGTCAACTCATACTTTTCATACAAAGCATCTTTGTAGAAGAACATCCCTGTCTCCTCGTATTTAAATCTACTCTCTGACGATTTTGAGGAAACAATGAAAGCGTACACGCTCTTGTCAACCAGACAGCCGTGACCATACTTGCTTTCCAAGCTGACGTTTCACATAATCGGGCTTTGGAACAGTGCCCAATCGTTATAGACGTATACGTATGTCCAGGAATTTAATATACATTCTTATATCGACCAAAAAAAAAAAAAACCGTTTATTGGCTTTAGTAGTTAAGCTTTTGAACTTCCTGAGATTTTCAACTCGGAATACTGGGAGTTCAGGCTGCAGCTGAAGATATACATAGGACCAAGTGATATAACAGGTAGTGGATGGAAGAGGAAGGAAATGGCGAAAGAGAGAGAGAGAGAGAGAGGGAGAGAAAAAGAGAGAGAGAGAGAGAGAGAGAGAGAGGGAATCATAGAGGAAGAGGCTTTCTACTGAGATATGGTATACCTAGTGTAAGAAGGGTGCAGCCAGTCTACGAGTTCGCCTTAAAGTTGCGGTTATACTCTCGCTCTATTCGCATACACAAATATAGATATATATGATAATGCACTCTGTCGCTCGAGCGGATTTAACTATTGCGGAGAATAATATTAACTGGACCGCGGTATCCTCTTTCCCTCGCCTTTCTTTTTTGTCGTCTCTCTCGTGCACTCTTACTTCCTTGCTCGTCTTTCTCCTTCCCTCCCTTTCTCCCTCTCTATTTCTCTTTATCTCTCTTTATCTCTCTCTCTTTTTATCGTTCTTTCTCTCTCTCTCTCTCTCTCTCTCTGTCTCTCTCTCTCTCTCTCTCTAGACTGCAGATAGTAACCTCGCACGCAATTTTATGAACCGCAGGGGCCGGAAACTTTTTAATTTCTTTTCTTCTTTGCCTAACTCGTGCATTGTATGCATATAGTTGTATATTTTTTCGCTGCACGTGGCCGTGGGTAGCTGTCGGAGATGACGGCTTTATAAGTTGAAGAATCTCATACACCAGAAATGTTTTTTATCCTTATCAAGGTTTCACATTAATTCTGGCGTCTTGGCTCTCTTTCCTATGTTGAACATTTCGAACGACCGAAGTTATACTGCAAAATGGCTGCTTTATAACCTGAGTTTTTGAAAGACCAAGTCGAGAAACCCTTGAAGCGCAAATGTCAAATACTCAAGGTGTTATGGAGTTGAGCTACTGCGATTGTCCAGACATCAGATTAAATTTTTTTAAAAGAATTGAAATGAGTGTTTTATTGATAAAAAAATTAATCTATTTTTTACAATAAAATTCCTCTTTTTAAATCGAAATTTCTTTTGTAAAATAAAAAATATACACTTTTGAAGAAATAAACCAAACCTTACTTTAAAGTAAATAAATAAAATCAATTTATTTTTTGCTAGAATTCATTTTTACTAGCAACATGATTAATAATATATTTCGTCATTTATGCAAATAAATACTCAGTTGAATTGTCAATAATTCTGCTTGTTTCTTCAAAATTCATTTTTTATAAACCTGACTTCTGGCTGTTTACGTTGAAAAGTTAATAGCATTATTTATAACTGCTTTCATAATTCGTACGATTTTATAAAATTCGGTGCAAAACTTACTCAATACAAATTTGCATTTAAATTCAGAAAATTCCTCACTAAATTTCACAAAACAATATTAATAAATAATACAGTTATTATGAATAACCACGTGAAGAACTTTCAGTAAAGAACTGATTCTTTTGACACCATTTATTTGAGATGTAAAAAATACACTTTTTATCGTTAGTATTCAATCATTCTCAGTTGTCGAAAAATGGAAAAAAAAAGTACACTCGAGACTGTTTTTCCCTATCGATTATTCTTCACCCTTCTAACAGGTTTCCTAATCAGTGGTACAGATATAACGATTGGGCGTTACGAGTAACGTTCATCCATCGATGGGCGAGAAACGGAGTGATAAATGGTCGAAACGGTAATGAGTAGTCTGAGGAAAAGGCAGAGTGGCTGGTTCTTCGATCTTCCGTATTATGTGGGGCAGTGTGTCTTCATGCCTCGTTACATTTGATGCTCGCTCAACACCCAAATGGCCCAATTAGTTATATTTTATAATTGAGCTCACGCACAAGACCTACAAGCTAATTATTCGGAGCCGTTAGATTTTCTTGGCTCGGTTAATCGACCGTGAGCCTCTCAAAAGGGGTTTCGTGCGTGTGTACGAGCAACACCATAAACGATGTAATAAGCACTTCGAGACCCAACCACATACAAATTTATAGTACATTTATCAAGCTTCGCACCTTTGACATTCTCTATTACCCAATTACATATTTTACAGTTTTTATAATATCTCTAATCTCGCGAAATGTAATATATGAAATCACAAAATTTTTTGAAATTCATTATTCGGATCGAATAAAAAGTTGCGAACATTTTTGGACATTTGTGGAATCATAGTGCTTGATATCACAGTAATATAGTAGTTGTTTTCCATCTTTTTGTTTAATAATTGGTGGCTGAATTATTATGTTTGTTTAATAATTGGTGGCTGAATTATTATATTTGTTTAATAATTCGTGGTTGAATTATTATATTTGTTCAATAATTCATGGCTGAATTATTACGTTTGTTTAATAATTCGTGGCTGAAGTGTTTTATTTTTTTTAATAATTCATAGCTGAATTATTATATTTGTTCAATAATTCATGGCTGAGTTATTATTTTTGTTTAATAATTCGCGGCTGAAGTATTTTATTTGTTTAATAATTCATAGCTGAATTATTATATTTCGTCAATAATTCAACATAAATTTTAAATAATTCAAAAAATTATTTTGAATTCATGATAAATTCAAAATAATTTTTTTTCAACGTAAATTCAAAAAGTGTTTCAACGAAAATAACTGCGCGATTTATTAAATTGGAGCTTTGATCATACGCATACCGTGCAAGCATGAGGTGCTTTGTTCATGACACATATTGCGAAATGAAGTGGCAAATAGTGCTCAATAACAGGTACATTCAATTTGAACTGCCTTGCTTTCCGGTCACAAGCCACAATGATAATCTTTCTCGTATGTTTAAATCATTTGTAAAGGGTTATTGGAAAACCGTCGAAAATTCAATAATATCCATTCAGGCTTGGCTGATTCAATTTTCATCGATACTTTGCCATTTAATCAAATCGCCAAAATCGTCTGTATCGCGATAACGATTTTAATTAAAATACCCGCTCGACTCTTTTGTAAATCACGACTACAGCTCGCAAAGAGATCAATCTGCCGAATTATCACGACCAACTATACATAGCTTTTTGCATACCTTGTCAGATCAGGGATATGTTTGTTATGACGAAATTATTGTAGCAGCCAGGAATTAAAATGACCTTGAAAAATTCGATTGTACGAGGGAGATTATTTTCTCTTATCTGAAGTCATTTATCAAGGACAGAACTAAAAGATATTAGGAAACTGTGGTCATTCGGGTCAAGTGTGCGCACCTGGCAATTCGTAGGATCGTCAGACTTCAAAGATAATAATCATAATAAAAGTATTTTTATTAAATTTATTATTATTAAAATTACATTATATAAATAGTTACAATGATACAAGTATTTATCCAACGAATTATCAAATTAAAAAATTTACAAAAAACCTCAATATTTAGTAAATAACAAAAATTGCCTACATTCTTTCTTATTTTTAAAAAAATGTTAACCTTGAATATAAATTCTTGAATAAATTGAAATTAAATTCAAATAAAGTAAATACATTTTTTTAATTTTCGAAAATTGAACGCACTCCAATTTCAATTAGAGATTAATAAGCAGCGTGCATTGCACACTATTCCGAATAATTGTATTGGATTTTTTATCGAAGTTGACTGAAATTTAGCAGTATATTTATTCCTTCGCTATATAACTTCCTTTTTTTTTTGTTACAGGTAAGTTCTAACCTCTGAATCGTCCTAGAAGACTGGTCGCTTGCTGACCTTCAACGAGGCAACCCCCGGGAGATTGTGGTAGGTTTTTAGCTTTCATAATTAAAGTCCTCTGTTTTACAGAGGTCAGATATTTTATAGGTCAAATATTTTATCGAAAGTGCGAAAATAAAAATCGATTAATAAATCATTATTTTTCGATAAAAATAGTCATCTTATTTTTTCATAAGATAAAAATGATATTGAAGTTCGCAACGTTGCGATGCAACAAAAATTATGATTTACCAATTTCTCTATTTTTTTTTTCATAAAAATCTTAAGTAAAATACCTCAATAAATATACAAATCTTTATTATGATAACCTAAAATCTAAATCTAAAAAAAAATATTTCGCCAAATAATGGATCTAAGGAAATAAAAAAATGAGAAAAGAAATTTCATTGCGTCGATGCGAACTTCGAGTTCATTTTTTTTAAAGAATTTCGTCCAGGTGTCCTAAGGATTTATTCGGTTGGCCGAAAAGAAATGACTGGAAAAACGTGTTTGCGGTAGCGAGCCCACCGCGTCAAAGGACTTGTACACGCGTGTATCTAATTATTGCTCATTTGTGTAATTAACGCGCGACGGGAGTTCATTGATTAAACCGATGAATGCGGGGGCCGGTCCGCGAGATTTATTTCGTGCGCCGGTAATTACATTAATCTTGAATAGCTATACGCAGATGTGGCAGGCTCTTGCGCCATCGCCGTCGCGTCATATATCGTTCGGTCGTTTAATTACGCTGCCGTTTTAATTGGTCTACCTCTTCCTCATTAGACTGCAGGAACTCGCCAACTTCTTCCCTGTATTTCGTCTCGTTTATACCCTAACACGCGAAACCAACGGCGAACTTAATTTTACCTCCAAACTCGCGTTTCCCAGCGTTTCGTACAGCCGTCACTTTTGTTCCTTCGATACGTCACACCAGCCTTTGTCCAAAGTATCTACAGCCCTGACATACCTGTCGATTTTCCATCGTGAACTCGCGCTTCGATCTAACGCGTTAATCAGAGCTGATAGCTTGATCCGAAAAATTAACGAAAATAATTCACCCATTATTTTATACAAAATTGTGATTCCCGAAATTTTCAATTATTTTGGAAATGTTTCAAATGTTCAGACAATACTTAATAGTTTGGGTTAATTATCAATGATTTTGAAAATCTTTCAAATATTTAGCTAACAGTCCATTCATTAAGTCCGTAGGATGACACATAGATGGCGTTACTAGAATTTTCTCCGTATGATTTTTATTTAGTTGTAACGTTCGAGTGATACGTGTAAAAATTTGATAGCAATCCGATAATTGATTCGTGAGTTATAGCACTTGTTGTGAAGCAACTTTTGTTATTGAAAGGAAAATGGAAAAAAGTGAATTTCGAG